>LR548707.1:0-236458 GCA_900536415.3 Caenorhabditis sp. 38 MB-2015
GCTCCAGCTGGTCCTGGTGGTCCCTTTGGTCCTGGTGCTCCGGCTCCTCCAGTTCCTGGGGCTCCGTCTGGTCCAGCTGGTCCGGCTGGTCCTGGTGGTCCAGCTGGTCCTGGGGCTCCGGCTCCACCGTCCGATGACTCTCCTGGGGCTCCTGGTCCTCCTGGTTGTCCAGGAGCTCCGTCGTTTCCGGCTGGTCCTGGTGGTCCTGGTGGTCCTGGTGGTCCAGCAGTTCCTGGTCCGGCTGGCGATCCTGGGTTTCCATCTGGTCCTGGTGGCCCTGGTGGTCCGGATGGACCTGGAGGTCCTGGTGGTCCTCCTGGGCATGGTTGACATGGTGGTGGAGTGATTGGCTCACAAGGTGCGCTAGCCCCTTTTCCTGGGTTACCTGGAGCTCCTGGTGCTCCCGGCTTTCCAGGACGTCCAGGTTTACCAGGACTTCCTCCAGGTCCTGGTGGTCCAGGGTTACAACATCCATCACAACCTCCTCCACCGCCACCACCTCCAGCAACACCGCCACCACCACCACCATATCCACCACCTCCGCCTCCTCCAGTTGAATAAGCTTGACGAGCAATACGGGTGTTGTTGGCTGGGGTATCCTTGATCAAATGAACCTCTGACCAGATATCCTTGGCGGATCCTAAAACAATTATTGGTTACAATAATCTAAAACATCTCACAAACCTTTACAGAAATTGACATCAGTATGAATTTGTCTCTTGACATTGTTCACATAATTATAAACCATAGGAAGGGTTATAAAAATCGAAACAACAGCCACGACTGAAAATGTGACAGCTGAATATGCCACAAATTTATAGGCTTTGATCCGCGCATCGATATCCATGTTTGGAGTGATACATCTACCAATCACTTCGATCGCCTTATATACTAATTTTTTAATACCAACTAGTTATATAATTGTTATCATACACATAAATACAAAAACAATTGCGCGTTTAATGATAGCAGTTCTTGTTTTTTTTGGATAAGGCAGCTGTTCATTTTCGTAATTTCCAATGATTGGTATACAATTCAACGAATTTTTCAAATACATTTTTTCCATAATGTGTAGAAATATATGATGAATAAAAGAGGCAAACAGGGGTGTATGTATTGCTGAAGCTCGTTGGTACAATTTCGAGCTGAAAATCAACACGCAACGGGTTTTGAACTCGCGACCTCTCGCACCGCATTCTTTATTTTCGCACTGCGCTATGAAGCAGAAATTCATCCACTTTTCCAATAATTCAATGCTGGAAATCGCACTTTTTGAAGAGCGAAATAAAAAATGAACACGATGTTGATCATCGTCTGAAAAAAAAATCATAAAACTTTATTCGATACACAAAAAAAATAACTGAAAAAGTACTATTTTTTGATAAATATTCTTAAGATTTAAAAAGTAGAAAAAAAAAGAACTATGATTGAAATCGGAATCGTTGATGTGCCCGTTGAATAAACCAATAAACAGCACATAATACCGCAAATGCACAAATACCAGTGCCGCCAACATAAAGAAAAACAGACATATAGAAACTCAGTCGTGTATAGAACGGTGCAGGCTTATATGTTACAAAATGTGATATAAGACCCTTGTTGGGATTTTCTACTGTTGATTCACGAGGGGTAGTTATATTTGGATCGCTTGCTCCATTTTGGTTATTTCCTACTGGAGCTACCGGTTTTAGGACTGAAAAAAACCTGAATTTCGTCTTCTAAATTATAAACATACCTGGAGGGCAACAATAAATACCATAAACACATGTAAAACCTTCCTGGACGCATGATGTTTTATTACATCTCTCCATGTTGTCTAAATAGTTTTCATCATCTGGACAAAACTCAGGGGGTACTGGTTTGTCCGTTGATTTATGGCAACAAAGGCCTCGATCACACCAAGTATTAGCAGCATCTGCTGCTAAATGAAGGCAATCGGTGTTTGACATGCCCGTGCAAGAAATTTGTGGGAAGATCGTGACACCGGGTTCACATGTATCCCCTGAAAGAAAAATATGACATCAATTGTTACTGTTTCATGAAACTTGCTTGTGTGGATTTTGGCTATCAAGAAACATAGAATAATTATCGAATGACCAATGATTTTGGATTTGATTAGACGACTTATTTGAATATTCATAATTGTCAAACTGACAGATCGGAAACGAAAAAAAGCTATGAACATTATGCCACGTTATCACGTGACGATATTTTTGTTGTCAAAAATTTTTATTTTTTTTTTATAGATGAGATCTATAGATTTCTGGACGCTGTTCAACAACTCATGCTAGTAAATCGGAGAATTCGAAAAAGTTCTCATAAGCGAAAATTACCTTATGTACCATTTGTGTTATTCTTTTGGTGGATTTTTTTTATGATTTCCTTTACAATCAGGGGTCTGCCAGTTTTTCTCTGCCGTCTCCAAACTAACTTGTTTTTTTTATCATCGGTTGCCCAAAATCATATAAATAATAATGATCTTCCTGATCTACTATTAGTGCTCTACTGATAATGTCATACTATTTCGATCTAGATGGAATTTTTGATATCAGAATCGAGTTCTATAGATCGAATAACACCATAAGCTAACTTATTACTTCTAAAACATTTTGGTTCTTGAATATTCTCCAGTTCAAAAACGAAAATATATTAACCCAATGACAGCGATTGAATCAAAATATCACACTATATGTTGCCATATTGATACTGTGTGTAATCAAAAGTGTTCAAAAAAGAAAGGGATTTGATTGACAGATTTAACATTTTTAAAACAAACTATGTGAATACATACCAATGTAGACCAACATATGTATAACAACATATAATGATTCATTAAATTACCGACCTCCAATCTCACAAAATGGCTTTTGACTAATTGATAATTAATTACAGTTATTTTTATAAAGGAGTTTTATTAGTTTTAAAACCATGGGGTTTTCAAACTTATTTCAGAGGACCGAAGAAAAAAATTAAAAACGAATCGTTGATAACAGGGTTCGATTTAGTAGGTAAATCAAATTTCGTAAAAGTTAAGATGGGGAGTAGTTGAACCTCCCTTGTTAGGCCATGTATACTTCATCATATTTTTATGTAACATATTTTTTGTATTCCACACGTTGCTCCTTAACGTATTTCAACAAAGATATAAAATAAATAAAAATGATTGCTTGAATCTCTCTAGTGGAGCTTAAAATCAAGTGATAATTCGAAACCAAAAATCCCTTCCCACCTTCTGAAATTTCTTGAGTTCCCTTGACAAGTACGTTTCAAGTAATTAGTTTGAAGACATTTTGAAAATACGCGGAGGTGCAATCAAAATAAAAGTCTTGTGAGACGAAAGTATGGGACGAAACTTGTTTTCAAATAAATTCGACTGTTATCTTTTTTACTACATTTTTCCAAAAATGAATTATTGCACCCCCACCTTTTCAAAAACATATTGATAAAACTTTTATGATATTTTCTAAATGTCTCCTATATTCTCCTCCCTATAACAAATACGAGTAATGTTTTCTTGTCCATATGTTCCTTTTCTCTATGCCCATAATCGTATGAACTAAACGGAAGAGCTCTTCTGCTATTTCAATCAAAAACTCACACCCTATGTTGCCAAACAAAAGATTAAGATATTCGGTAAAATCAAAGGTAGTGTGATTGACAGGTTATGAAGAGCAAACAGATTGGATTAGATAGATATGTATGTCTGTTGACCCCGCCTCCCACCAATCACACCACAAACAACACCATTCTTGTTTGCTTTTTTCTTACTTTTAGAGCATTTTTTTTTTGCTCTTATCGAAACGGTTTTTAAGCGATATCCTTTTTCTATTTCTTTTTTCTTTTATTCTGCTTAATTACATTTTATCTTAACTATATACTAATTGGAAAGTTGCTTTTTGAAACCTGTTATCCCAGCGTTTTTCTCAGCTCTCTTCCAATGAAAAATCACCGGGTTTAGACGCAACGTATTCTTTAACCATTAGCATGGCGCAGGACATATAGACATTTTTTGATTCAACACGGGTGCGCGGGTTTGGAAATCAACTTTTTTACATTGCAAAAATAAATAAATCTATAATAAATTCGAAACGTGACTTTACTAGGAATATGCATGTTTTTGGTGGGTGAGAAACACAAAAAGAGGTCATCTCTGAATTGATTCTTCTAAATCCGATCGCGACTTCTAAAAATCTCACTGAATCGAGCCCCGAAAAAAAACCAGATTGGACCTGATTTTTTTTCTGAATCGGTTCGAAATCCTCAAGGACACAAAAGAGTGTGAAACGGGTTAAACTCGAAAAAGACAATTTTGGGCCGATAAAAGGGTACGACGTGATTCAGGAGAACCGGTTCAGGAATTTTCATGTTTTTGAGGGTTTGCTTTCAAATGGCTATTCGTCCTCATTTTGCCACCTGACATGTTCCCAGTTTTTACATTTTTGCCACTTCAATATCGGATCAACCGACGATTTTTGTGAACACATCTTAGAACAGTTCAGCAAGAACTTACAGTGAACCCGAAAAACCCCTTTAACGTTATGAAAATTGATTCAAAAACGATATGAAATTTCCAACCAAAAAAAATTATGCAAATTGTTCGAAAGGAAAGAAAAACCTTTAAAAATTGAGGACAGAATATAAGATGGTAATTGATTTTAAAAATTGGCTTTTTGAAAAACTAAACTTTCTTTTTTTTAATATCAGTTTTACCTTTCTCCAACTTAGGAATTGGTGTGCGTATTGGTACACTTTCTGCCAAAATTTGAAGTAGGTTCATCAATGCGAAATTTTCAGAAAAAAATCGTCTCAAAAATCTTCGAAAATATTTTTTTCTCGAAAAATCCTTCATAAACTTTCACAGTACGAATTATTTAAATTTCACTATGTTTTCAGAAAAAAAATCATCTTCAAGTTAGAAAAATCTTTTTGGATTATGTTTCTACTAATTCAACTCAGAAGATGAAAATAGCATAAAATACATTCGTCAAAAAGTTGCAAGATTTTGTTTTTCAATGAATATTTTCAGCATCTTCTTTTCACAGATAAAGTTTCACAAAAACTTGAATGCGTTGCCTCTTTTTGAACACTACTGAATCGCCATTAAAATTAACACATTTTTTTGCAAATTAACAGTAAAGGAGAAAATTGACGAAACGAGAATCGATCATTTCTGACACACCCAGAAGGAAGACGACGGCGAAGCCGGCGGCGCCCTTCTGGTTATTCTAATTTCAAGAAGTTTCATAATTTATTTTCTAGTTTTTATATTCTAGAAACACCCAAAAACATTCCATCCAATTAATATCCCATGTTTGATCTTATCTAACATCTCAATTTTCTTGCTCATGTCAATTTGAAAAACAACACATAATAACAACAATATAGAAAATAGGTCCAGAATCGACACAAAAAGTGATCGATCACTTCTTTCTTCGTTTTCTCTCTTCTGTTTGGCTGGCGTGCTGACACCAATTTGACTGATTACCATCAGGATCCCCCCTTCTTCCACTCATCACAATATTTTGGCTCTTTTCTTTCTTTTCTACCTCTTCTTCTTCTTTTTTCTGACGAATCAATATTATATTTGGTTTTCTGGAGCAGTATCGATAGTTGTGCTTTTTTTGAAACTTATTTTTGTTTCTTATTTCTTTGGCCATTTTTTTTCATATTAAAAAAACACCTTTTTCCGTCCTCCTCTTTGAAGCATTGTCTATTCGTTTGAAAATTCTGAAATTCTCTGAAAATCAATTTTCGCAAGGAGATATTCAAACCTAACCTTTTCTCAATATTATGAACGTGACCTTGAAAATTTAGTTAAAATTATACATTTTTCAAATATAGTTAACAAATGAGGTCCAAGTCCAAAGTAGAAGCCCAATCAACTTTTTCTTAAAATTTGAAAATGGTCAAGGAAAAACTTCGATTTTTCATAATTTTTTTTCACAAAAAATTCCGGTTTATAAAAATCATACCACGATGATCAGGAGGTTGAACTCTATAAATGTACAAATTTTAAGAAAAAAGTTAAATGGGGAAGTACTTGGACCTTTCTTGTAAAAATTTAGTTAAATAAGAGAATCTATGAACGCGTGGCTTTGTGGTTAACAGCAATGCCTGATAGTCAAAAGGTCGCAGGTTCGATTTCGCTTGGACTCAATAGATATTGTGTAGCAATAATCCTAAAAGTGTAATTAAAACCAAAGCTTAGAATTTTAAAAATTGTAGAAATTGTTTGTGACAAAACCTGGGTATGACTTTTGAAAAATTCTTGAAAATAATTGGACCTGACTCCGAGCTTGAGAAGAAACCTATAATTAGTACAACAATGGATAAACCAAGAAATAGTCTCAGGCCATACATGATTTGTGGAAAACCCAGATATAACCTAGAAAAAACTGAGACAAGCTCAAAGGACTTGGGGAAAGCCCGGGAGCCTAGTTTAAGAGGTCAGGAGAAATGTCCGAGAGTTTAGCAAAAATATGTATATTTTCTGAATTGCCAAACTCTGTGAGTCACAATTGCAAAGTTTTAGAACTCCTATTTTTGGTTAAAAGTCACTTTTTATCAATGAATTTTAAAAAACCTGCACATCAGAGTACTGTAGCACGCTGGATTATCTTATTAATGGCAACATCAATCTGGCGTTCTATTCACTTATGCAAAAAACTCAAGTAATTTTCGACTCTCTGTCAACCCATTTATTTAGTGCTCCCTCCCAGATGTTTGATTTCTCCAACTTCCTTCCGTTTCTTTTTTTTTCATTATTTTTTGGTGGTCATTCGACCCTTTCCCACCAAAAACTCGCCCATTTCTTCTATTTTTAATGAATCATGCAATTTGAGTCACCAGCCAACAAAAAAAAGACACACCAATGTTGTTTTTGGTGTGACCAATACACTATACGAATTTTGCCTAAATAGTCATGGAAATGCGAAGAAGTATGTTTGTAGTTTTTGCAGAAAAGTGTTTGTTTTATTTCTTTTCGTCTCCATTTGTCAACTGATAAATGCATACATAATCTATAGGTCAAATTTGCGCGCAATTGTATATTTGCTCAACATTTGTGGCTTTCTTTTAATTTTTGCTGCAAAAAAATCGACCCCTGATACTTTTTTTCCTGGTTTCAAATGCCCCATTGACTTTCAGTATGTTCTTAAACTATCAAATTTCAAGCTTTGGTATAATCCATCGAGACGTTCAACGTTTTTTGTTCTTCATTCCTTTTCTCTTATTTTTTTTGTCTCGTTCAATTTTTCCTAAATAGTAGTGTCAAGAATGACAAAAAAGGCGTATTTACTCTTTTCAATTCAATTTTCTTGTCTCTCTTCATCGTTGAATTTTTCTCACCCATCATTGTTTTTTATTTGCAGCTTTCAAAATTTTCTGCGGTTCATGAATTTGCTATTTTTCCTATTGGTGACCGCGCCAACAGTTCGACCACTTTTGGATGCTGCATGGTGGTGAGTTTGAGGGGTTTAACTAGGGCCTGATTCCACAAAATTTTCGGAAGGTGATTTTTGAACTTTGAGTTTTTTTTCTTGTATCTAGACACTGGTTTCTTCAATCTCAGAACTAAAAAAAAAGGTCCAGACATGACCGGCCGTGAAAAACGGGTCAAGATGTAATTGTTGACTTTAAGTCTTCACCTCTCAAAATTTCAAGTCTATTCTTTCAACATATATCTTATAAGGAAGCTTTTATTTTTAACCCAAAACGCTCTTTTTTTTTTTGAAACAGTTCAAATCAAACAGTCTCTAATATGTTCGGATCCAAGAATCAAAAAATTTCCAGTTTTTTTTCAGTTCCTATTAATCAGACGCCGCGTTTTTTTTCGAAACTATGAGTTTTAGGGCTTAATATTAACAACACACAAGAAAAATGAACTGGGAGCCAGAGTTCGAAAAGTCAAAAAATTTAAAACAACCAAAATCATTTTCAATTGTGACCATTTTTCATGTAAAAAAATGAATTCTGAAGTTGGTTTTTTTTTAATGTTCGGCTGACATAAAAAACTGCAGCCTTCTAATCAAATTTGATATGGTCCAGATGAAAAAATACAAAATTTTATTTCATGAAAGTGTGCAAATTATTGTCACAGTGCACGCGTGAAGTGTATACACAACTTTTTCAAACGGAACAAAAAATTTGAAAAAAATAAATTCGGTATAGAGCACACTTTCTCGCTGAATGAACAAACGTGTTGGTTTTTTGTTGTTTTTTTAACCGGCGATCCGCTCAGACAACAAAAACTTGGCAAGAACCTACAGCGAACCCGCACAACCCTTTGAACCTGGCTGACATCGAGAAATCAAACCTAGTCCTACTCTCTTGCGATATCTCTGAATCGGAAATGAAAACGGTTTTTCGAATCTATAAATTTTAATACCTAACAATGTTTCAGATGATACAGCCAGTTGAAAGAACTTTCTTTTTGTTGCCTAAAAGTATTCAAACTGAACAAAATATGTTTCAAGCAGTCCATATCAAATGATTTCGGGATAACAAAGAGCTTAGATTGAAAAATAGATGCAAAAATACCATGGAATTTTTTGATAAAACATGAAGATTTTCACATGAAAATCTGAAATTTTAAAACAGACTCATTTAAATATTTATCCTATTCCAGGTCATCAGTAGCGCAACTCTCCACATCTCTCGCCGGTCACAACGCTCCTCGTCCAGTATGCAAACAACTCCAAGGTCTCTCACCCGGTCAAGCCCAAGTCTGTGAACTATTCAAAGATCACATGCCCGCTGTCTCATCTGGTGCTCACAACGGTATTCAAGAATGTCAAAAACAATTCCACGGACATCGATGGAATTGCTCAACACATTATGGAAGTGGACATCTTGGACCGATTCACAAATTTGCGACGAGAGAAGCCGCCTTCACCTATGCTATTTTATCAGCTGGAGTTACTCATGAAATTGGGAGACGTTGTAAACAAGGATTGCTCACTTCCTGTGGATGCTCCGATGAGCAAAAACCAAAGAATGCGAAGAGCGATTTCA
The DNA here is from genome assembly GCA_900536415.3 of Caenorhabditis sp. 38 MB-2015. Lineage (NCBI taxonomy): Eukaryota > Metazoa > Nematoda > Chromadorea > Rhabditida > Rhabditidae > Caenorhabditis > Caenorhabditis quiockensis. The sequence continues at coordinate 9,013 of LR548707.1, forward strand.
GTTGGGGAGGATGTGGCGACAACATTGAGTATGGCTATAAATTCTCACGTGACTTCATCGATATTCGAGAAAAAGAGCACGATCCAAAACGAAACCATGACAATGGTCGAAGTTTGATGAATCGAAGAAATAACGAGGCGGGGCGGAAGATATTGAAAAGACAACGGAAACCAAAGTGTAAATGTCACGGTGTATCAGGTGCTTGTAATATGAAAACATGTTGGATGCAATTACCGTCAATGGATGAAGTTGGAAAGATATTGAGGAATAAATATGAGAAAGCAATCAGAGTACAGGTTAGTGAGTTGCTAAGATAAAGTTGCTGGATCTGAGGTTGAACTGACATTTAAAAAAATGTTTCAAACGATTGTTCAGATTAAATATTCATCTTCACAAGGAAATAATGTTTTTTGCGGTAGTATCATCTATTTAGAAATGGAGAGACATCTTTGTGATTTCTAAAAAATGTTTATTTCGATTTTTTTGAAACGTATTTGTCAAGGGTGAACTGTGATTTTTCTTAATTACAAAAGTTTTTTCGATTATTAAAAAGATTTTTAATCAGATTTTTGTCATTTGATAAAATTTTGAACACCGATAAAATTCAGTTTTCAGTTTTATCTAAACTCGGAATACTTATTAGTGTTTAAAAGCATATCGAATGACATAGCTATCGTCGAAAATCTCCATTGTAAGCGTTTCGTTCCACAAGCATGTATCTCTGAAGATTCCTAATATTTTCTTTTGTCACTAATTTGAAACGTTTTTATAGTGAGTTTCAAAACATTAGAAATTTTTTTGTTATTAATTTCCAAGATAATTTTCTGACTTAATAGAAAATATTCCAACCAAAATCTGTTTTTTTTTCAGATCAACGACCGAGGAAACCTGCAACTAATGGTAGAAGATGCCGCCGGTGGAAAAGATCGTAAAACCCGCGCCCTTCCAACAGATCTCGTCTTCATGGATGATTCCCCAGATTATTGTCGATTTGACCGACACGCTGGTACATTAGGCACCGAAGGTCGCATTTGCAAACGAGGTTCGACTGGAGCAGAAGGTTGCGATAGTCTATGTTGTGGAAGAGGATATAACACCTATACTCAAGAAGTTCAACAAAAATGTAATTGCAAATTTGAATGGTGTTGTAAAGTAGTTTGTGACATGTGTAAAAATGTGACACAAGTTGATATTTGTAAGTAGAAGATCTATATATTTATTTTTGTTCTTTTCTCTTTTTTTAATGACTGTATCCCTCAGGAGTTCAATGTTCCGCCATTTCTTAGCCTTTTCGTTCTGCTCACAACAAAAACCCCCTTTTTTTCATTGACAAATGTTTTTATTTGATTCTCATACATTCCTATAATAAACCTTATATACAATAATTCTTCGTTTTTTTCTACATTCTGTAGAATGTTCCTGACTTGTATTTAGTGGGTTTTTCATGAATCGGTGTAATTTTCAAAGGTGTCAGACGGTTCCAAAGAACTGCAACTCCTAAAATAGCCACTGTGACTATTGCAAGATGATACGACATGATCCATTTGTAGCCGCTTGAATTGAACATTTTTCTGGAAAAAAATGAACATTTTTGTTTGTGTAGTTCTCTCGAACAAGCTTATCATAACATCAGAGAAACAGACAAACAAAGATTAGAAACATGTTTGAGTTCAATGTACAAGGTAATTTTTTTTTGTGTGGGTGATTCGTTCTCACAAAATCCATCTTAATTGCATTTCAAATTTCTTCTAGAAACTAACGAACGGATACTGTATGGTCATTATGACATGATAAAGCAAATAGAAATTCAATACTTTCGAAAATACGTTTCAATCAAGCGACTTGAAAAAAAAAGAATTACATTTTCTTGTTTTTTCATTGTAATGGTTTTTTTCGAACACTTTTTTTTTGAATTTTCAAAATGAGTGAGGTAATTGTGAATGAGAAAAGTGGAGATTCCTGTTCGTAAAATCTATTGAAAAATCTATTGATTTTGGTCAATATAGTTTTATTTTTCCGTTAAAAAACTTACGTTGAAATAATTGACACAACAAATTGTGAAAAGGAGCCGGTGAAAGCGAACAATCCTTGTGCAGTTCCTTGTCGTCTAGGACCTAGTATCTGGCTCAACAAAGAACTGCTTGACGAAGAAATCAGTGGGAAACCGACACCCAAAACAAACGATGCAATGAATAAATATAATAGGAGAGGAACTCGCGGAGTCCAAGCACACCAGTCAAAATCACAGAGGCCGTTTGGAGGTGAATCGAGAGGACCGGGATAGATTGGAATGGGAAGATGAAGGACAAAGAAGGCGACAAAGAGGAACAGACCGATCATGAGAAGGACTCGATTGTCACTGAAAATAATAAGAAATCATTGGATGACCTGTATTCGAACCATTTCAGGATTATAGTAGCCTTTCTGGTTTTATTTTTCAAATTGAATGCTTCAGTTATTACAACTTATAGAACACTGATTAGTCGCATTTTTAGAGAAAGAAATCAGGAAATTATTCCGTTTGACACAAATCCTTTGTTTCTAAGTCAACTCACACTTCTTTTAGCCTTGTACTGGCCAAACTGAAATTGACTGAAAATGTGATCATACAACCAAATGTTTGAATAATCCCATTATACAACACCGCATCCTCCGGATCCCAATTGAACATTGCAATCGTTAAAGGAGCAGCCATACTTTCCACACATACTACTCCACATAATAACCACCACATGTAAAAAAGCAAAAGAACTGGGGATCTGTCGAATTTCGGAAGAACGAAGAACGGGTCCTCTGAATTGAATTTTATTGAAGTTTAGAATGCAAATAAAGTTTTACCTGTCTTTTCTTCATTACTGATGATGCCAACATAATTCTCATCCAAACAAAAAATGGTGAGAAGCACCGAGAAAATCGAGAAAATTGTCATGAAGAGAGCACAAACTGTATACATGTTGAAACGCAAAACACCAAACTCGTAGCCAATTTTACCAAGAGGAATGAAACAAATCTTAAAGTGTTCACTGACCAGGAGACTTTTCAGTTAGACCTGATGATACCTGTATAGTTGGCCCGATGAAGAATCCTCCAGTGAAACCACAATTTCCTATAGAGACGGCTTTCATGCGATCTGCTTTAGTACTCGCTGTTGCAATGAATGATCTCAGAACTCCGAGAGCACCTGGACCAACTCCGCATAAAATTCGAGCAATGAGCATTGTCCATTTCACATTTGGAGATAGATAAGCGAATGCGTAGGTAAGGTTTCCAAGTGCGGCGATGGTAAATGCCACAATAACAGGGGAGCGGGTAGAGCCGGATTTTTGGTTCCATAGACCAAGCAGAGGGTTACCCTTAAAAAATCAGTTTTTTAGGATAACAGATTTAAGTCGTAATTGATAGGCAACATTTGTCTCATTTTTTTCAAATTTCACGTTCATTTTAACAGAGAGTATACGTAGTAATTTTTTTGTAACTCGTTTTTGGTAACGTAGATTGTTCCCTGAAAAACATTTGCCATTTGTTTCTCGAAAAAGGCAACATGTTTTCAAAATGTCTGGAACTCACTCGTTATTACTCCCAGAAGAGCAAAATGAACAAAGAAAAACAACTTTTTGACAGATTGTCGAGCTATTTATTCAACGATTATCAAAGATTTGAGCGATTATTAGGCATACGGTAGGTTTTGAACAAACGAAACCAGACTGAAGCTAAATCAGATTGCGAAGAAATAACAGTTACCCGCTCATCTCAATGTTCATATTTCTAACGGTGGTAAAATATAAAAGCCGAAATTCAACCTGTTGCACTTATTCATGTTTTTCTGATCTAAACTTAACTTTTTTCAGTTTTTATGGATTAGATTCTCTTAGAAAAATTGTTCCCCCGATGTTCAGATGTTCAATCTATTTCGGGCGGGTGATGGAAGCTATTGAATTTCGGATAATTAACACATGTAGTATTATTGTGACTTTCGAAAATCCGAATAAAAAACTCTTCATTCAATCTTTCTGAGGTTTTACCAAAACATGAGCCTACACATTGCTCACATCGATCTTATCCTAGGTTGCTTGTTCATTATTACCCATACCGACAGGCAGGGTCCAAATGTTACACCTTATTTTGCAGGAAGGGTTTGAATGAACGAGACGAAGTCTGGATGGGAGAAACTATGTCAAAATGATAGAGGTAGAAACTAAACTGTGAAGGCATGACCCAACTGTACTTCACACAGCTGACACGAATCTTAGTCAAATGGGTCATCCAAACTTCCAAATCCTGACTCACAAACGCTCCAGCCAAGGCAGTCAGTGCCAAAATTGTACCGAAAAAGTCAACCGTCGCTGTTTCATCCGATTCTGATAAATATTGCCATGTCGACGTAAAATAAATACTCATCTGTACACCCAACAACATCAACAAAACCGACACAACGTAGACAGATCGCCATGGTGTTTCTCGCGCAGCTAATTCGATTCTGAACAATTTGAACTGAACTCTGCTCATGATTTTCACATCTGTACATAAATAGAAAAAAACTCACTCTTTTTTGGACAATTTTTTGTTGGGCATTCAGTTAGTTTTGAATGAGTTCAAATGACTATATTTTTCAGGACATTTGAATTTCGATTATTTATGCAAATCGCTTTTCGAATGATGAAAAGGTTTTTGTTTTTTGATAATGTATTTTGTACGGGAAGTTTTTTTATTGTTCAGAAAAAATATTTATTATTATCATCAACATACATAACAAAATAATAAATCACCCGGGTCAAATTAACACATAACTTTTTTTTGAAAAAAAATTTCTCAAAGATATTGATCTCCTTGCTGGAAATCATTCCCGTTCAAATGACTATTGACTTTAATTTCAAGGCGACTCGGTTTTCGTGGAGTATCATTCGCTGTATACTTTCTGAGTACGGTAAGTATACTAGTTCGGAATGATGGATTGAACCATGAATAAATGATTGGATTGAGCACAGCTGAGCACATTGCGCACACGTGGCAAAGAGCAAAGACCGTGCTATACCATGCACCTCCAGCATTTCCAGTGATATCTCGATAAAGATTGACGAGATTGAAAGGCATCCAGGCGGTCACAAAACCGACAACCATCACGATCATCATTCTGAAAAAAAAAGATATTCCCTTGATGTTTGGATGATTATTATGAAGAGACAAAAAAACAGAAAAAGTGTAGAATTTCAGAAAATCTATTAAGGAGATCAAAACAATTACATGGGAAATAACACACATTTTACCAAGAAAATGTAACAAGATCCACAAATATCAAGAAATTCATGTATTTTTTCTTTCTGAAAAAAGGCTCAGGTTCGATAGGTCTATGGTATTTGGTTGATAAAAATTTTGAGTAAAAAATACTCGAAACTTCGTATTGATAGTCAAAATATTTAACACTACATCCTATAAAATTCATCAAAAACTGTTCTTGGAAGAATACTTTTTTTTGTAAGAACGTTGTTTTCTACGGAAAAATCTGCTCACGAACTGCGACGTGACCGCAACGCACTCGACAACATTTTCTATAACGCCTTAATTCTGTTTTGATTTTTGTTCGTTCATTTTTTTCATAAAGATATATTTTGGAAGCAGAGAACAGAATTCTACCGATTTGTTCCGTTTTTTTTCTCAGAATTAAAAACAGGGAAGTACATATCATGTACTCATAATTGTTACCGAATGTTTCAAATTTTATGCTTAGGTCTATCCGAATGCTCTATTCCTGAACAGTCAGATCTTATTTCTAGAAAATCACATGATAATTAGTTGACAGAGATTTGAAGAAGAAGGAAAATTCCAAAAATACAGTAATGAGCCGAAGATATAAATACTCACCGATTTGCTCTTGTCTTTCTGCTGACCAATTTCACTTCCGACTCTGGTCTCAATTTTGTTTGTGCTCCTCTTCTTCTCTTCAATTGCGATGACATTACTTGACTAATCATCCAATAACAAATCGATGAAATCAATGTTGGAATTCCGAATTGCAAAAGTAACACAGTGATTCCATAAGCCTTGCGAGATTGTTGATTTGGCCACGCTTCTTCGCAGAATCGACCACAAAGACCGTCGTAGTCTTGAAGAGAGCTGAACAGGCCGACGGGGACTGTCATAAGGTAGCCGAGCATCCAAATTGTGAACACGATAAGACCGGCGCGAGAGTAGTTGACCATCTGAAAAAAGAGAAAATGGAAAATTGAAAGATGACATACTAAAAAGAACAGATTAGGCTCTTGTTAGTCCTGCTAAAAACCCCTTCTCGCTACTTTCGAAAATTTTTCTTTTTCAGCATTTCCAGAGAAATCAGAAAAACAATTAGCAATTTGAAGAAAAATGTCTATTACGGCGCGTGTCTTTCATTCACGGTGTTCGAAAAATAAAATGCAATAAATAATGGAATAAATACCACGACAATTTGATATCATTCTCTCTTCAATTATTTTCTGAAATTTTGAATTTTAGTGTATCATGGAGGAGTGTAGTGAAAGAGTGGAATTTTTTATTCATTCTATAGATTTTGGGACACTAATCAACATCCTGTTGTTGATTTTGGGATGCATATTTTTGCATATGCAAAATGGGAAGTGAGAAAACGAGAAAACTTGTATGAAACCGTTTTTAGGGTGTGAGCACAACCAAAAAAATTTATTTTCAACTAAACGTCTCGGGATGTAGACTTAAACATGAAAACTTCAATTAAAAATCGCAGAAATGATTAACGGGATATCGTGTCTTGTCCTCAAACCTTCGAAATAGAAAAAGGCGGATTTTTGAAACTGACGACATGTTTTTTGAACTCATCTCTTATTTCCAGTCATTTTTTTCCTTCATTGATTCTTTTTTTTGCTCTTAAAAACCCCTATCCCCGGATTCGTGTGTGTTTTTTCCTCCTAATGAGAAAACCAACGCAAAAAATATGCATAAGAAAAAAAAGTCCAGCAAATCATATTACATCTTGTTCGTGTATTTTCTTTCAGCTATACGTAGTTTTCGAGCTTTTATTTCTCAGGGAGTCAAGGCTGCAAAAAACGGATCCCAATAATTTCTCTTTCGGAAAAAAATAAATATATCAGCATATTTGATGAACATGTGACTCATATGTTTTCAGAAAAACTTCATTCAAAAAGTATTTTCTGTATTTGCCCCGGATTAATTTTGGTCAATTTTTGTTGAATAGAAAAAATGACTAGAAAATTTTGAGACGTCAATAAAATATATAATTTATGACTTTAAAACATGTTGTGTTTTTTTCCGGGTAACCTAGGCAAGCACATATGTTTCCAATGCATTTCAAAAAGTATTTATTTATACGCTAACCCACATCCCTTGCCTACCTCTTTATTTGGTTTCATAATGAGCATACAACGATCCAACGCGATTACGGTCAGTGTGAACGATGACACAAATATACTTCCACCCTAAAAAATTTTTTTGTTTAAAATAACAATGTATTTTTTTTCTAATTCAAACCTGAAAAACACCGACAAAGTTACAAAATATGGATGGGAAAACCCATTCGCGGGTGAAAATAGTAATCGCAGTGATTGGTAGAGAAAATAAGCACATAAGGAGGTCGGAAGCAGCCAGACAGCCAACAAAAACTGTTCGAACGGATAGTGAGACCTGAAAAACGATTTTTGAAGTTTTCTATTTTAGATATACTAGACTCGATTAGCTCTGTTTTAAGAAAGAAATCCTATTTTTAGAATCTTCTATGAAGATTTTTGATCAGAAACGAAAAGTTTCAGTTCTTTTTAACCAATATTTCTTTAATTTTTGTGTGCGAACCTGTGTAACTGACAATACATAGAGAACTAAACTGTTTCCAACAATTCCAGCCACCCAAATAATCGAATACAATATTGAAAATACTATTTGTAGTTTGGGCGAGTCATTCATCTCGGGCATATATTCCTGTATTGTAGAACAATTCAGTTCCATCTCCTTCATTTTCTGCAAAAATACAAATTTTCTATTAAAAAAATATATATCAACAAGGAAAAAAAGAAAAAGAAAACGTTATTCCGTTGCGGGGAATCGAACCCCGGCCTTATGGGTGAGAGCCATAAATCCTAACCACTAGACCACAACGGAGATGTTTTTCACAACGGCAAATGTCATAGAGATGATAGGTGTCAAAAGAGAGGAGAGAAGAAAAAATAATGGGCGGAGTTTTTTTTTTTGTGAAGAGTGTTTCAGTGAGAAAGAAAATTGACATAAATGAGGTTAATTAACTCAACAAAAAAACGGGAAGAATGAGAAACGATAATTTTGTTGACGTGTGGACTGAATAGTTGGTTTGAACATAATTGAAAAAAAAACTTATGGAAAAAAAAAGTGGAAATAGAAAAAAAAACGGAAAAGAACTTTGAAAATTAGAAGACCCGTAATAAAAAAAACTTTTCTCGAAAACAAAATGGGAAAAGTCCATCAAAAATAGACAAAATTCGTCGAAATTTCAGTTTTCAAATATCATCTATAATGTGCATTTTAATGAGCCATCACTTTCCCATAAATCAAAGATATTTTCATGGAAAAACAACGAGATTTTGAAAAAAGCAAAAATGTTGCGCGGGTCGGTTCCGGACAGCAAAAAAAAGGCGAAGAGAAAAAAGAAGAGACACCAGATGGGGACTCTGAAACATATGATGAGCCAAAAGCAAAATGATCAATGATTACGCTCTATGGTGGATTTTTGGTGTATTCAAGCATGTATGACATGTTTATTTTTGACAAATAAAAGAGTCTGTTGTGGTGTATACTAAGTTAACATGGTCAAAAGTGCATATTTTCTGGTCGAAAAGGGAAGAATTGCCTATAATTTTTCCCTATGAGAAACCAAAAAACATTAGAAACGATTAAAATTATAGACCACAGTCCTCATAACTAAAACCAAACTACAAAAATCCAAACAAAAAGTTTTTGATCTAGCGAACTTTGAAAAAACACAACTTTGCTCTATTTTCACTGCGGTTTGTGAACTTTTTCGTCAAGTTACGTGCTTTGTGTGCATTGACGAAAAAACCCGCCGATTCAAAATTTGAAAAAAATCAGATTTCTTCGTTTTTTTCATTTATAGAATTGTTTAATATTTTTAAACAAAACGTATACATTGACATTAACATAAATGTAAAGTCAACTATTTTCGGAAAAATAGGAAACTGAAAACAATATTTTCCACCTGTCTATGTATACTTCATATTAAAAAGTGCTGATCAGAAACAACAAGTTCAAAATATAAAATATTAGATGACCAGGAAACAAATGAAGTTACTGAAAGGAAAACAGGAATTTCTCAGAATTAAAGAGCTGAAAATTTGTTTGAACAATTTTTTTCTACTTCCGCATTTTCTTGGAAAAACACAATTTAAGAGCTTGGGAAATTGAGAAAAACATTATTTATAAGTATATTTGAAATGCTCACAGGTCTATTTTAGTGACTTCGGTTTGCGAAATTTTTATAGAATCAAGTTTCGGAGTTGCGTAGAACCACCCACAAAGTTGTTTGCCATCAGACTACATATTTTTCGAATTCAAATTCAGATAAACAAAAAAAGGCATTTGTGAAGTGGAAGTTTGGAGGTCAGAAATTGAATGGCAGCTCATGTTTCATTTTTCCTTTTTTACAATTAACTCATTTCGTATAAAAATGAGAAAATAGGAAGAATCCGACTTTAAAGGTATTTTCAGGAGAAAATGAACAAGATAATAATTTTCAGAAATTGGGGTGGTCTTTCTTCTTTTAGAAAAAAACTTATCTCAATTCTAAAGTTCCACGAAGTCGTCACCGTAAAGTGGTTTTTTGGACAACTTTTTTTTCAAAAAAAAAAGAAGAAAATTTGAAAAAAAAAATTACCCACGTATTTGCAATAGAGCACACTTTCTCGCTCAACGAACAAACGTGTTAGTTTTGGAAAAAAAACTCACAGTGAATCAAGGAAACCTAATTAATGCACAGGTGCGTTAGAAAAAACAATATGGATCCTAATTTTGGTGAATCGAATGTTGCGATTCAAAAAGAACCACTAAAAAATTTTAAACTAGAGTTTTATGGTCAGTATTCTAATAAACAAAAAAGTCATTTTTGAACTGGAAATATGACGTCAACCATTCATTAACATTTGATGTCTCATATTTCATCTATTTCGATTATTCAACTTTTTAAAAACTCTTTTTCAAAAATAAAAACGGAAGTTCATATAATTCAAAGTCCATTAAAAACTACCATCTTTTTTTTAACCATGATTCAGAACACACATAAGTCCAACACAATACATTAATTCAAGATTTGAACCTAAAAAGCACAAAACCCCGCGCATCTCATTAAAAGCACATTATTTGAAAAAAATATTCAATTTGGATAGATGATGATGATGGGGTTGTTGGCCAGCTCAAAATGTGTACAAATTCAGGCCAGACAAAAAGGAAAAAAATGTTGATTGACACAGAGTTTGTTTCATAGATAGACTACTAAAAAGTGGGCGGGGCGTAATTTGGAGTTACTCATCGGTCACCAAAAAAAAAACACAAAATAGAAAGAGTGGAAGTATCAAAAAACTAATGTTGCGTGTAGTTCTCTTGGATGATTTTTGGCGTGGGTTTTATTTAAAACAGATGATTAATTATTTATCAGGTATTTATGTCCCAAGGCACCAGAAAACGTTCGAATCTCAGAACACAGACCGAAAGAAATAAAACACCACTGACCAGAAAAACACCAAAATGTTACTAGATATGAGCTCTTGAATGAAGAAAAAATGGAAAAGTTCAACTAGGCGTGAGTAAACGTGTAAATGTCAGGTGAAATAAAGGAAGAAAACTCAATCCTTGTTCAACTATTATATATATGAAGAAATAAAGAAGGAAAAAGAGAAAGTGTTTATATGCACTTGTCTAATTAGGCCCCTTTCCGTTGATTTTTGAGCTTCTATATCGGCAATTTGGGACGAAGAAGGGAAAGGTTTCATGAGACGCCTACCTGACCAAAGTCAGAAGTTTTATGATAAAGATCGTCGATTTCGAAATGACATTCTGAAATTATAGGCTTAACTCGTGGTTTAGTTCCGTCAGGCAGCATTTTGGAGCTCTATAATTGAGTTCATGGAGATTTGACAAAAATGAGGAATTATCACCAAATATGTTCTTCAGGATGAACAGAACCAGTTAGCTTATATCCCAAAAATAGACAACTCGGCAAGTTTGTTTCTAGGTCATGTCGGCTTTTTTTCATTTTTCGAACTTTCAGAAAAAAGTAATCCAACCCGAATCAACCCGGATGAACAATTGATATTTTTGAAAAAAAAAATCATTTTTCTTTTTTTCGCTTTGATAAAAAGCTCGTGAGCAGGCAAAAAAAATTTTCAGTGAAAAAAAACCCCTCTCTCATAAACAATTGAAATGTATTCTGAACTGTGAAGTTCGAAATTTAAAAGCTCAGAAATTTCATATTTGCTATAAACGTTGAGTTTTTTGAGTTATCAAGTCACCTAATAGCTCAAAAGGACAAAAAAGTTGTTTTTTCCCAAAAAATACAATTTCAAATTTCTGTTTTTTTAAATCTGGGAATTTTTAAATCTGGTTTTAAATTTTTTTTTTAATCTGGGAAAACGACTACAAATACTCAGAGAGTCGACGACTAGCATCGTGAGAAGGTCAAAACGAGCTCGACAGAAAACTAGGAATGAAATCATTTGGACCTACATTTGACTTTGTTTTGATCTCCTGTCGAACTCGTCAAATTCATGAGAAATTTCATTTTTTTTTTTCGATTTTGACAGCATCTACTGAAAATTTGAAAAACAAACAAATAATTAGTTTAGAATGAGCATAAAGGAAAAATAACAGAAAAATACTTGTCATTTTTGAAGTACGAAAAGTTTATTGGGATCATTAATGTTTCATATTATATCGCGAATGATATAGTAAGGTATGTTACTATGATATTTGTATTTTTGTACGAAAATCTTGTCCACTGTTTGACTTCCTATTAAGAAAAACCCCTAATAATACTTTTGGTTCTAAGTTTGCATGTTTAGAGATTGATTTCGAGTACTGGATCTACTATGTAGTTAGAGTTAATTTTCAGATCAAATCAAAAATATCATTTTCATGTTTTTTTGTCCATAAGTTCATGATTTCGAATGTCACAAAATTTGCATATAAAAAGAGTTTGATAACAAAGTGTATTTTTGATTTTCAACCTCTGTATACAGACGAAGTTTGCAGCATTCACTTATTCTAAACAAAAACAATATATATACATCTTGAACTTTTGCTCCCCACATTCTATTTTTCTTTCAAAAAGTGCTTTCTAGGGACTCTCATCCATCTGGAAATCAATAGACCGCGAAATTTTCTGATCTGCACACACACAAACACAACACACTAAAATTGAAACAGAAAAAAAAGATGAGCTGGAGAAGAAAATGTGACTATAATTGGCTTCGTTGCGTGTGTAATTACAAGTTCAAAGTTTCCAGCAACAACGAATAACTTGGAGAAAGAGAAGGGAATGAATAATCTAGGGGAGCATAGGTGGACAGGATGATTGTGGAGACAGATGTTGAAAAAAATCGAGAATTCAATTTTTATTAAAACCTATTCATATGTAAATTTTGGTTTCAAATTTTCACACGAACTTGAGAAGTTTGAAAACTTATAAGGCATAATAGTTAGAGACTTTAATTGTGCATGAATTTCTGGAGATTTTTCTTTAAAAAAACATACGAATATCAGAGTAACATATCTTATCATGTCATTCACGATTTTCTCTGAAATATTCATAATCTTATAGCTATTTGGGTTCCACCCAAAAAATGAGAGATTCAAAGTCAGAAGTTCTATTTTGGAAAAGAGTGGGTGGCACATATTTGTAGCACTTTTCCCAGGTTAATATACATAGACAAAACATGACTCTTGACTTGGTTTTGGCCAGCAAGACTATTACAGTTAAATGCAACCAAAGTAAAATCTTGAAGTTTTAAATGGAGAAATCAATAACTCCAGAAAAAAATAAATTTAGAGCAGCTTTCTAAATCTTGGATTCTCAAAAAACATATCATTCACGATATGCAAAACCTTATAGTTATTTGGTTCCACACAAAAATGAGAGATCGAAAGTTGAACGCTCTATTTTTGTGGAAATTGAGTTTGTGGCTATTTTCCCAGGTTAGTATAAACCAAATTTCAGTTTGTTTTTTGGTCAGCAAGGTTGGTATTTTCATCCTACTAAATTATTGGGACACTTGATCATTTCAAAAAAATAATCATAATAAATTACGGGGGACTTTTTAAGAGTGTTTTTGTCTGTTTTATTCTAGTATATTTACATAGGTGTCCTTGGAATATATTATAAGGGTCCCAAAATAACATGAGGGTCCAGAATGATATAATGATCTCATAATATTATATACCATAAAGGTACAGTACTTATATAATGGTTTTCTGTATAGACATAGTCAGAAAGAAATCTGAACCCTGTTAGTCTATTCAATTAAAGGTTCAGTCTTACCCGGCCCAATCCACATTACAAACTATGGTAAACTTCTTCCGATTTAGACCTGACCCTATACAATAGAATTCTTTGGAAACAGACTCAAAAAACAAAAACAAAAAACTATTATCTGAATAGGGTTCCCAACTTTGCCTTTTCAAGATTTCTGTTTCAGATTTGTCATGAAACAAAACTGAACCAAACAAAATTTTGCCAAATGCAGTTCAAGTTTGTTTTTTTTTATTGAATCAGAAAATTTTCAAGATGGTAGGACCCAATTTCATCAGATTGAGGAATTTTCACAGAGGTTTAAAAGAGCTACAGTACTTCCATCGCGTTTCTCCTCGTTCCAAGAAAACCGACGCACATTAGCAGTTCCCTTGGCGTTTGGCTTGATTAATAGGTTCGTCTGACTTTTTGTCTCGAAACTACATTAACTTTTTCTGGCACACAATTCTTCAAAAAATGCCCCGGAAAATAGATTAAAAATGAAATGGATATACTTGAAAAAACGGATGAATGATAATTAAAAGAAGACACCAAGAATAGACAAAAAAGAGTGTTCTTTAAAGAAGAGGGAGTGGAAGTAGACAAAAATATTAGGAATTTGGTGTGCTGGTTCTGAGAAGTATTGTAGGAACCTGAAATGGGTCGAGGAAGAAGGGAAAGTTTCGATTTTTCTAATAGGTACTTTGAGTGCAAAAAATGACAAAAAAAAATCTATGCATTTTTTATGAAGTCAGGTTTCGAAAGAAATGATTTGTTTTAGGTCAAAGTTTTGCAAAAATTGGATACCTTATAAATTCAAAATTCTCATTCATAAAATATGTTCTGCTTTTTTTCCCAATAAAGGGAAATGCTGTATATCCTTCCGGAAGATAAGTATTTACTACTAAAAGTACAACAAATCTTGAGAAATTATATTTTGCCGCGGCGAATTAGTAGAACGTTTTTCTTTTTGTTATTTCATGATTTATTCAAATTCATCAAGAATTCCTTGTTTTTTCCTATCTTTTTAGCTAGTACAGTGTTTATGTGCAAAAGGAATCTAGTTTAAAACGAAAATAGTTTTTTCTTTATTGCTTGCAGGCACAAATTAGTACAATTGTTCAAAAAACCGGAAATCCGGCAAGAGGAAAAAGGAGAAAAATGAAGTGAAGTGCAGAGATTAGTTATTGTAAGTTGCAGGAATTGAACTCGACGTCATGCGAAACTCGAAAAATGACGTATATGGACTGAACATGTCTGGATCATTTTCGATGTCAATTTCAAATGCTCGCCTTATTGTGTGTTTTGAATCGTAACCGAGTATGGTTAGGTTAACATGATTTCATTTAACAATAAGTTATTCATAACGTCACCAGACACAAAAGAATTACGGCGTATCGAAGGGTGGAGTATAACAATGAGACGAGTGACTGAGGTAAACAATGATTTTGTTCTGTTCTGAGGAAAAAAAGGACAGTAAGGAATAGAGTAAAACTGGATGATTTAGGGTGATTTACCCTAAAAATTGAGATAAAACAAATTTAGAAAACTCATACAACTAGTCGCCGATTTGTGATTTCCTTCAAATTTTCACCCTTATAGAACTTTTCAGCGGAGATTCATGTGAAAAAAAATCACATTATAAGTATATGTGCAGTACCAATTAAAGGGCGACTGCGTTATCACTACAAGTTTTGCTAATTCAATTCATTTCAGTTCTGTGATTACCAAGCCGTATGACAAAATTTTTTTAGATTTGCATGTACGCGTCAGTAAAAAGGGAAAACAAAAAAATCAGCGGAGCCATCACCGCGAGCAAGCGTGCTCTACCGCACACATTGTTTTTCGAAGAAAAAGAAAGAAAAAAGCTTTGTGTGCAAGAACAACAAAACACACGCAAAATTGCACAGCTCTTTCAGAAGAGAAAGCGCAGTCGACCTTTAACTATTGAAAACTGAACACAATTCCGACATGTATTTTCACGTGTACAATATCCGCTAACTTTAACGAAGATTTTCAATGATTTGAAAACTTTGAAGATTTTTTTTCTAGAGCTAAATGTTGCGACTTTTAAAAAATCTGAGTTGGTGACTAGTGGAACCTTCTTTGTCAGGGTGAGTAAATACGAGCTTCTGAATGAAAATGTTTTACTAAACTATGTCTTCCTGCACTTCGCTAAATTTGAACAGACAGAAATCCAGACAAAGTTGTCCCGGAAGCAATAAATAAAAACACATATTCTGTTTTGAAAGGAATGAATCGGGTCACATTTTTATTTAATATTTCTATATATTTGATTGTTTTTCAATGGAAATTCTCGAGCTCGGGTAATACATGGAAACCCTTACGTCTTTTTCGCTTTGTCTATTTTTTGCTTTTTTTAGGAGGGAACTTGTGAGAGAGAGGACACACACAAAAAATATCAGCTTGAAAATCTACAATACTTTTATAAAAGTTCAGATCAACATGATCTGGGATATTGAAACTTACAAAATTGAAAAAAAAAACAGTCAATACTAAAACTACAACGTCCCTAATGCAGCTAATATGCTAATTTTAGTCATAAAATCGAATAACGTTTTTGTCATACAAACTGGGAAATTTGTTTTGTTGTACACAGTTTATTACTTTTTTTAGTTCAGCTTTGGTTCTCATGGTCTTCTTGAAAGTTGTTGTATAAAACATAAACCAAATTTTTTATGAGAATCTCCATGGTACAAGCAATAATGTAAGCAAAAGACCGTGAAACAATCATAAAAATTTTGAGATACCGTAGTATTTTGGTCTCGTAGCGACCAAACTACAGTAGAAACAAATGCTCTTTTGATTGAGACAAACTTCTATTTTATATAAAGTGTGCGCAAAAATATTTATCCACTTGGCTGTTTGCCACCCTCTTCAAAAGTTCATACAAAAACAATACTTCACGAACGGGGCAGACTGGTATAAAAAAAAGCAGATGCGCAAAAAAATGCAAAAAATAATAAATGAAAAAATAAGATAAATATTTTTGTGGAACACACTTCCTGGAAAATATGAGAAATGAAACAAAAACAATCATCGAGTTTTTAATAATTTTTCTCGTCGTTACTTTTCTTCATCTTGAGCTTTAAAACAATTGATTGTTTATGCTTAATGTCTAGAACTAGAATGGACAATGACTAGAAAATGTTGGGAATTTTTAATTTCAAGAGTTAGTTAGTTCTGAGAAGAAGAACAAGATATTTAGAAGTAAAGAGAAAATCTTCAAACCAAGTATCACCTTAGTATGTGCATAAAAAAATTATATTTAGAAACATTTGAAAAATATTAGTATTGAAAAGTGTAGGTGAAGGAACTCTGAATCTCAGTTGAAAGGTGAATTTTTTGTGAAGAAAACAAAAATTTCTACGCATTTCCATCTTTTCTCACTCTCTGCGTCTCTTTTGATAGCACTGCGCACAACCTGTGAACTGTCGGAACACACAATTCTTTAAGCGATCGAGAGAGACAGTTTGCATTGGATTTATCCCAGTAAACCAAGGTAATTTGGTGTTTCGACCTTCCGAAAGAAAGTGTTGAACTGGTAATTTTTGAATACAGCTTTTCCGGGGTATCCGGAGAGGCGATAACTGTTGCTTTTAGTTCTGACAAGAAGAAGAAGTTTTCCCATTTCCATCCATATTGAATCCAAGCAGGTCAAAAAGAGACTTTCATTGAAAATCATTTCTCGGTTCACAATGTGAACTTCACATAGCAGGTCAAATTCAACCAAAAATCAAGTTCCCCCTACACATTTGTCCATGTTTGTATAGTTGTTTTGTTAATATTTGTTTATAGCTAGATAGAATGTTCGTTATCCAACGATATTCGATACTTTTCCATTAGTACAAATATGTATTGGCATTTTGTTTTTCTCTATACTTTGTTTCCAACAGTGATAACTCTCTCCGATTTCATGCTAAATCAAATAAATCTCTACGACGATCTTTTCCGAAACTATAAACCAGAGATTGGTGTCATCAATACACTAGGTTTGAGGTATATATAAGATTTTTATTAGTCAATGACCTATTTTCAGATCCAACTACTCCATTCAAAGTCAACATCAAAAGTGGTATGTTCAAATTAGTGACAATAAATGAACCTGAAGAAACTGTAACATTTCTCTTTGATATTCAAATGGTATACAATACCTCTTTCTTTGCAAGATGACTTTAGGAATGTCTTTTCAGACTTGGACAGATGAACGTCTGACTTGGAATAGGAACAACTACGGTGGAATTGAACATTTATATGTGCCTTTGAAAAAAGTGTGGGTTCCCGAAGTATCCATCGCCGATTGTATAAAACAAAAATCGTTCCTCGAGAAAAATATGGAATATTCTTGGGTTTACGAGAACGGTTCGGTCAACTACTATCGATCAATGATTGTCTCGTCAATTTGCGAAATGGATGTCTTCAGATTCCCAATGGATCGGCATACCTGCGGTATCAATATATTGTTCCACACCTATGCCACGGGTGAATATGAAATTGTCGCTGAACAGGGAATGATGCCTGCCCCAATATCAACATTAGGAAATTCTGAATGGCAAATGGAATCGATGGGAGTAGTGAGACAAAGTGCGAATGATAATGATGTAGTTATTGTAGGTGTATATATTGTCTACTTTCACCGTTAATATATTTTATAGAACACATACGAAGCAACATTCAAACGAAATCCAAGTTTCTATATTACTTTGGTAATTCTACCTGCATATCTCATAAATGCATTGAGCATTGTGGCACTCTTCCATAACATTGACGACAGAGCAGAAAAATATCAAATCGGTTTGACTAATATCATGTCAATGAGTTTTATAATGGCAATACTTGCCAACGATCTTCCAAAAACCAAGAAAATTCCAATGTTAGGTAAGGTGAAGTATGTGATAACTAATCAATTGTTCATTTCCAGCCATCTACTTCATAATCACCCTAGCTTTGATGATATTGTCATTAATGACAGTGATATTTCTTCCAAAATTAACTCAATGTATAAGAGAGTCGAAGAGGTTCAAGTTCAGCAAGAAATTGCCTTCTAGAATCGAATTTGTGTTGTCGCTCGTTTTTCAAATCATCAACTTGTTGAACTTCATTGCTCTGTTTATCTGACTGTATGCATGTGTTATTGTTTTTTTTTTGTATATTTGTGTATAATAGGAAAAGATTGGGTGCGAGTTTGTTTTGAATGCTGTACATACTTTCAAGAACCGCTATTCTGATCATTAATATCGACAAAGGTTTAAAAAAACACAACAAAAAATCAAGAAAGATCCAAAAATGGTTAAGAACACACCAATGACCTCGTTCATGTCACGCTATTTTGACCTTTTCCAACTTTTTTCTTCAAATTAAACTGGCAAAACTAAATTTTCATAAGGAAGGCGAGAAATAGGAGTTTGAAGTCAAGTGTGGTCGATAAAATCATATGCTCCTAGAGTGTATGAACGACGTCAGAATCATGATACTACAAACTGCATTGAATGTAGTTTGATCACATGCCGATGGATGTGCGTGATTCTCAACATCGCTGCTTTGTAGAATTTTTCACAGAAAAGATCGAGATGGTAACCAAGCATGCAAAATAATCAACAAAAACATCAAATTTGGGTAAAACTTTCAAAAAACTCAAATATAAAAATAAAAAATGAGTCATTTTTCTTTTCTTTTTTTCTTGTGAATATGCAGAGTATTTTTTTGCATAAAAAATGATCTAGTGATGTTCGGAAAGAAAAATTACTTTTCTGAATACTGGAAATTTTGTAGAAGATGAGGGGTAATTTCTGGAAGGTCCTATTCTTCGATTTTTTGATTTGGACCTGATAATTTTGTTGTGGTTTAATTCGGTTTTGATCAAATTTTTGGGTCCGTTTCAGGAAAAATGAAAAAGGAGGACCAAGGTAGGGGTTCCTGGGAGATAAGAGGGTTCCTAAATAGGATAAGGGTAGTTCCAGTATATTGTTTTTTTTCAAATCATTAGTTTGAAAGAAAAATAAGAAAAATCATGGTGATATCAATCATATTGAAACCCTTTTTCAACGCTCATCTTTCTGGGTCCCATATTTTCTTGAGAAAAAAAGGGTCCCAGAAAAGACCATCGTAATATTCTGAAACCCTAGTATTATTCTGGAACCCTCCGGCTAAGCTTCTAGAAATAAAAAATGAATTGGAAAACAAATCTGACTCCAAATTCAACGTCACCGCTAGGAAAACTGACAAGCAAAACATCTGCGGTCTGTTTATTTTCTCCCCATTTTTTTCTTTCATCTTCATTCATCATTTAACAACTTTTTACACAGATGTGTTGACTCATGACTTGTTGATGAACTTTCAAAAATCTGCTCAAATAGTCTTCGTCTTTAAAGAACTTTTAAAAAAAAAAAGATGGAAAATCTGTCAAAAGCACACTTCGGAAATGACTTCAGATCCAATATTTTCTCAAATTTCATCAAAAACGCGGAAGTCCAAAGAAAAACGGAAATGTAGGCATGAAAAAAAGAAAATGTACACTTATGGAGTGGATTATGCTCTTCTTGTTGTTTGTTAAGATTAGGATACAAAAAATAAAAATTAACATGAGTTCAGACAAGAAATCCTAGAATAAGAAGCCTCTAATTGATCAAGCACAAGAGTAAACGGACTTTGTACAGTACCTAAGTAACATTGCACATCAAACTCATCATAAGTAAGATGTGCAGAGTATGTATACTGTGCAGAGCTGTTGAAATGGAATGTACCCCAGATGGGCTTCCCAGATTAACTGGGAAGAATGAGTAAATTTTATCACGTGGGAAAATCCAAATAAACATTACCATCCCATGGGAGCCCAGGTGGGCTTTCTTTTTTCTTTCATTTCTTAAAAAAACACTAATTTTTTCATGAAATGAACAAAAAAACGACCAATACGTCAGAAAAAGAAATACAAACGTGAACTTTTTCGAAAATTTACAAAAAAAATTTCCCAACTGGGAAAGCCCAGCCCACCCCAGTTTATCTGGTCATTTCTTGAAGTGGGATGGGGTGGAATGGGCATTTCTATCTGGGCTATCTGGAGCCAACATTTTTCCCATTTCGACAGCTCTGATACTGTGACACGTGATTTTTTTCGAAATATTGTTGAGCTAAGCGTCATAATTGGATTATACACTACACTATGTATGAAAATAGAAGATTTCTTGGAAGAAATTAAAAAGTCCAGAAAATCAAACACAAAGTGATTCACTGACAAAAAAAGAAGAATCATAAAATTTTACGGTCCAATCTAAGAAAGTGCATTTTATGTTCTTGATACTAACTCTACCACAAGTTCAAATACAAAATGGATAATAAAAACCTAGAAAGAAGATGATGAGAAACATGAGGACAACTGTGGAACATTCTTGACTCGAAAAGGAATTTCTGATATCGGATGTCAGTAAAAAAAACAGGAAAATACCTTTTTGTTTGCAAGAAAAAAATCATATGGTTTTTCTGAGAAAATGTATCCAAAATCTGGGATTTGGCATGTTGTGTTGTCTTGTTTTGTTTCCTCCTGTTCTATTTTTTTCGAATTCGCAATGTGTCTTTGAAAAAAAAAACAAAGAAAAAACGAGGGATGGTTATTCAATTACCACGTGAACCTTTTATTTCGGTTTTTGTTTTCATGTGTGAAGTTACATAGTTCCCTTTCGGTGTTCGATGATCAGAATCTTGAATGAGATGGTCATTTTTTGTGAGTGGAGCAATAGGTTCAGCTAAATCTCTTGAGATCAGAATCCTTTTTGAATTGTTAGCTGGAAGTGAGGTTGAGTGAGTTGACAAGTTGCTCTCAGATGAAAGAGCAGATTTTTTATAGTTGGGGGTTTTTCACAGAAAAGTCTAGATTTCGAGATAATTTTGTTTGAAAATATAAATTTTTGAAAACTTTGTTCAACTTTGTATAGAACAAAACTATGCTGAGACGATCTCATTTTTGCTGTGAACTTTGATCAAGAACCGAACTCGGCTCAAAATGTTTCGTTTGGTCCCATGTTTCGCACAGAGGATACTTTTTGTGTCGTGAAACAATTTTAAATTTTTTTTTCAAATCATGTAAATTGAGGAATCGATAAGAACTGGATTAGTACGTATTCTGTCAAAATTTTGAATAAATCCATCAATTTTGAGCCTCTCTATAATTTTTTTGAACTAATTAATTTGGAAAGTCATTTCAGAAAATTGTTCTGAATACCTACCCAGTAGGTAATTTTTGCATTAAAAATTTTTTTTTTTCAAAAAATGTAATATTTTAATTTATTTTACACAAAACTAGGGACACACTGCTCATCACTGTGAGTACAATTGTGCAAAATATGAGGTCAAATGTATTTTGAGCCGAACTATGACAATTTTCCCAACCATGTACAGACTTTTTCATCACTACTGTATGATCATAGACGTTTTGTACTTCTATAAGGCAAAATTCAATCGGTACCACGCGCTCTAATGTGACATTTTCTCGGACTGAAAGATATTTTCAGCGGATTTTGATATAAGAATCGGATTCTACGAGTCAGAGAACCCAAAGGGCATTGTTATCTTTATATCAAAAAGTGTTGTTCTAGAAATTCGTAGTGCTGAAAAATGAAACTACAGTAACCGCGTGGTAGCGATTCAATTTTGAGCAATACAGTATGTTTAATGACCTACTGTTCAAAATTTTCAAAGCTGAAATTCTCAGAATCTTGACGTGCCGGAAACTGATTCAGTTGAATGAAGGCTAAGCTTCACCTATTCACCATAACTTGAACATCCGGTTCCGTTCTGCAAAAACTATAAAAAGTGATTTTGAAAAAATACAAAAATACACCTTGAATGCCATTCGACCTCTCTCAAGAAGCTGAAGGTCCAAAACTCGGAGGTTTCTTAATCGCGGAAATGAAATTCTACTCGGGGGAAAATACGCATAGATGTCGCAGCGGCTGCGGCATTTTTTACTCTTGGCACAGGCCTGCTACCATTTTTTGCAGGCCTGCTACACTTTTCGAGTACCTGCTACAAACTTCAAAAAAAAATTTTTTGACGCAGGCATATAGCAGCCACTGCTAATTTTGTCGCAGGAGTAACGCAGGCCTGCTACATTTTAGCGCAGGCATGTCGCAGCCTCTGCGACATCAAAAAGCGCAGGCCTGCTCAAAATTGTAGCAGGCCTGCTATTTTTCCCCGAGATAATTCTGACATCTTTTTTCAATCATAATTGCATGTTCAAACAAGTATAGAGAGTCGAATTCTAATCGAGATGTCAGAAAAGAAAAAAAATGTTCCAAGAAAAAAGAACACGCTAGCAATTAGCATATCTATCACATCGTTCTTTTCGTTTCTCTATAATTACACGAGGCTAAAAAATAGAAGTCGAAGACACTTTCTGACTGACAAAAGGTAGAAATAATGCACGAGAAAAAATAGAAAAAAAACGAAAAAACGAAGGAGAAGATGTCATAAACATGGAATAATAAACACACAAAAGAGTTGTTTTTTTCTTCGTTTCACTTCCCTTGGGATGAGTGTCAAAAGTTTTGAATAACTAGCACATAATCTGGAATTTTGAAAAGCAAAAGAATTTTTACACAAAAGAAAACATTATTGAATATGAAGAGGTTGTTTTTGAGAAGTTGTGAGTCTTGAAAATTTGTAGGGTTGATTTCTAGAACAGAAAACTGAGAGTTCTGTGTTTGGATATCACGAGTGGCTTGTGAGCGTTTCCATCAATCCCGAACGACCCGGCCCTATTCATGGAAATTAATTAGGAACCAGCGAGTGGCCCTTCTCAAAACACGGGCCTGCAAAAAAAATCGAAAAAAAAATAAAATAATCTCGAACATATAAATCAAGCTTCCAATAATATATAAAATACCCTTTTTTGTCGAATCTGCAACAACTATGAAAAAATTCTGGAGAAAATCAAAATAAGTTATTCTGAATATGAACAAATTAGATGTTCGTTTGACATAGTTAGGCCCACTTCAATCAAAATATGAGAAAAATAAAAATCTGGAAAACATGCACTTTAAGTTCCACAAATTGAACTATTCATTTTATGACACAAATTAATGTGAGAATCTTGTCGGTGGAACTGGAATTTCCGATTTCATAGGACTCGGCTCATTAATAAAAATTTCCGGAAATATCAACAAAAAAAATAGAATGACCTCATTATCTAAATCATGGCTGAACAGACGATATCTGAGAGCCAACACGGTCAGGGAAGGGTTAGTTTGGCAGGTTCCTTAATTTGACCTCAAAAAGACTGGGTTTTACCAAGACCTAACGACCAGTCATTACCTTTTCCAATTTTGAACAGAAAGATGAGCCATTATTAACTACTAATTCGCACTAAGTTTTTTTAACAGGTCCATTTCAGTTATTCTTATTTAATTTTTCAAAAAAAAGTGAAAATATTTCAAGGATTTTCTTCAGAAAATACAGTAAATGTTCAAAATCCGTAAAGTTTCAAATCTATTTCAAACTTTGTTTCAAGGCGAACCAATAAAATGCTAATTGATCTTCAAATTGACAAACTTCATTTGAACAAAAAAAGGTGGTAGTTCAAAAACCATGTCACAAACACCATTTCGTTAATAAAAATATATTTTTTCGGAAAAAGGTTTTCAAATTATAATTTTTTCAGACATCGTTCTACGAAAATTGAAATACTTTTCTGATACTTTAGGTCTTGGACATAACAAAATAAATATGGCACCTATTTTGAGCCGAGTTATAATTTTGACATACTCTGATTTTTTAGAGGTTCGAGGAAATAAGACACCCTGTTGAAAAGTTTAATAAAAACCTCCCCTTTTAGATCTTGTAAAACACATAGAAAATGGATGAGACTATTCATTGTGTATGTGTTCATGCTGTTCGTTAGCGATCACATCCATCCAATGCAATATTTCATTTTTTTTCTCTGGATTTTTGAACAAAAAAACGACACACACAGAGAATATATCAAAAATTCGTAGAAGTAGTATTTATATTGGTTGAAAATAATAAATTATATATAATTAATTGTACACCTTCGGAAAAAACAAGAAATTGGGAGAGACATCGAGAACAAAGAACAAGTTGATTTATTAGAGTATAAATTCATCGGGAAGATTGGGAACAATTCCACGGAATATCGTGATTTTTCGGACTATTGTGTACATTGAATAGATGAAGATAATAAGAAGGATAGCATAGATTAGAATTGGGATTACTATTAGGATGATTGGACTGGAAAATACGAAGATTGTAGTGGAAGAAGAAGCGGCACATTGGGACACTAATTGAATGTAGGTGTGGAGGTCCGCATAACTTCCAAGAGAGACCTGAAAAAAAGTTAACTTTTTGAAATGTTCTATGTTTTTAGAAAGTTTTAATGCATTTGGATGAAGTTATACATTAACCTTTCAACAAAAAAAATGAACGCTTCATGAAAAAGTTGAATACGATTTTTTGTTGAATATTTTCCACGCCAAATATTCTACATAGTGAAAACAGGTTTTGAAGGAATATAGTTTCACATTTTCCAGTTTCCCAGCAAATATTCAAAGAAACAGATCACGGTATAGAAATCCGGAGATCCAAGTATAAACATTATTGAAGCTGGAAGTTTTCTTGACACCATTTAGTTGTTAACAAATAGCTTCTGATTGGAGCCGTTTTTTACATACTGGAGCATAAATATAAGCTAAGAGGTAACATGCGCTCCAATGGTAATCCAGTTTTTCTCTAGTGTTAGATGACATTTTATCTGATTTTTGACGACGGAGTCGGGTTCTACAGATTTTATCACATAATTCAACTTGTTTATGAGACGATTCAAAAAGCACTAGAAAGCTTCAAAAAAAACCAAAACCGAAAATTTTCTTGATGAGAATGCTTTTTTTTTGTTATTTGGTGTTGACGTTCCTTTTGCAAAATATAAAATCTACTCATCAATATAGGTCACTGGTGAGATGTTAGTTTCACTAAAGACAAGACTCTTTGATTACCTGTAACCTCGTGGATCGAGAAAATACTATGAAGACTTTTTTTTTTCTTTCAACTAAAAATATTTTCACAGTTCTCTTGATTTTTTTAAACTTCCAACTTAGAACAACTATTTTTCTTACAACAGAGATTCAAAATGAAGGCGACACGTAACCTTTTTATATACCACAAATTATCATAAGTTAGGTATGTTACAATTGTAAGACGAACCTGAGATAACATGAATGGAACAATGAATGCAGGATTGCTCCTATTTATCCCATAAATTGCACATATACACGAAGGGTACTGTAGTAATCGACAAACAATAATCATGAACCATTGAGCATTCAATGAATTCAAAAATGCGATCACAAGACCTGCAAAATATTCATTTATCTCATCATATTGTTTTTTACAGTAACCCACCTATTGTGACTTCGTGTAAAATTAGAATTACAATAAAATAGGCCGAAGTTTTCGAAGATTTATTCGGCATACTTCAGAAATTTTTAATAAAATGAAAATTTTTATGATGAAATGCTCATCTTTTTTCTTGTGTAAATATTGCAGATGCGCTTTAAAAATAAACCACATTTCCCACAAATCTTTAATTTCCCCATTCTTGATTGATAATTTGCAAAAAAAAGGGGAACAGAAAAACAATCAAAGAGCTCTTAACATCTTATCAATATGTCAACATGATAACACTATGGGTTTTTTTCTTGTCTCGATTAGTACTACTTTTTGATTATGTGGTCTAAAGTCAATTTATTTTATATGTAAATGTCAACATTTTTTCTTTTAAACAGACCCAAAAAAAATAAACACATCGGTGTAAGACCCACAGACAAATCGTTGTGTGCCTTTCACTGTACCTGTTATTTTATTTTCTTTTTTTTCGTTGAAAAATTTTGTTTCCTTTTTTCAGGATGGCAAACGAAACATGTAGTTTGCTATCAGTTGGGCAATCCGAATATGGAGCTGCACCATCTCTAGCAACCAGTACATTAGAAGCAGTCGATCCAGTAACCCTGACTTGGCATAATATATCGATCAATGCTGTGTCAGGAAAAGAAATCCTCACAAATGTCTCAGGAGTCGCACGACCAGGACAACTCTTAGCATTGATGGGAGCCAGTGGAGCTGGAAAAACGACACTTCTCAATATGCTTTTGTCGAGAAATCTGAAAGGATTGGAAACTTCGGGAAGTGTGAAGATAAATGGACATGAGCTTGGTAGACACATTACGGCGATTTCGGGTTATGCGCAACAAGATGAACTTTTTGTTGGAACATTGACCGTCAAAGAATATTTGAATATTCAGGTAATTTAATTTTCATTTTTTCGAGTGAAAGTATAAACGAATTACTGAGAAAATAATAAAAATGCAATAAAAACGAATAATTTATATTAATGAGGACATAAAATTCAATGTTTTTTGTTTATTATAAAAAAGGGGGTTTTTTCCTGTGTGTGTTCTTGAAATAATTTCTTTTAACCGGAAAAAACCCTATACAAATTTAATTTAAATTCTGACAAAACTATCAATAAAAGTACAAAATTTAGGCTAAACTTCGAGTAAACGGTGACAAAGAAAAACGTCGTCGTCGTGTGACCAGTGTTCTCTCTCAACTTGGTCTCTTCAAATGTCAAAACACGCGAATTGGTTCAATCGGTGGTGTCAAAGGAATATCTGGTGGAGAGATGCGTCGATTGACATTTGCCTGCGAGTTACTCTCCAATCCTCCAGTTCTGTTTTGTGACGAACCAACGACAGGACTTGATTCATTCATGGCCGAATCAGTTGTTCAAGTGTTGAGCAATTTAGCGAAATCGGGAAGAACTGTGATTTGCACAATTCATCAACCTTCGTCACAGTTGTATTTGATGTTCGATCGGGTTATGTTTATGGCAGGAGGACGAACCGCCTTTTTGGGATCGCCAAGAGATGCTATCCAGGTTTGTCCTTTTCTTACAATTCACACCAGTTTGAGGCACGCAATGAGTGTGGCCAGTACGGTACGCAAATTGTGCAAACACCGCACTGTTTAGAATGCACAGAAAAGGGGTTTGGGTCTCGTCACGAAAGAAACTTCTTTCCTATACAAGGTACAAGTACCAAAATTAGAGTCTCACCTAGATTCGAACGCGCTGATTTCAACTATATAGTTTTAAAAATTTTTGAAACAGCCGTTTTTTCAGAACCGGTTGCACCGTTTTTTGCTTAAAAAAATAAATGCGCCTTTAAACAACATGTGTTCAAGTGTTTGGTCTCGTCACGAAGCTAATAACTTTTTTCCTAGGAACCTAACAGGTACAAAATTTATAGTCTCACCTAGTTCGAACTACACTGATTTCAGCTATATAATTAGTTTTTTTTTTGGTTTGGTAGTTTTTTCAAAACTGGTTGCACCGTTTTTGACAAAAATAAATACATGCGCCTTTAATTATTATTTTTATTTCGAGCGTTCCCATTGTTTTGAGCGGGTGTGAATTATTCATTTCAGTCATTTATTCGAATCGCTAAAACTTTTTTTGAAAAATATTACATTTTTACTCTAAATTCAATAATTTTGACAGTTTTCCTAATGCTTTTCGTCAGAAAAATATTTCTCTCCTTCATGAAACGTTTTTTTTAAACCAACAAAGCGAAGAGCTTTTCATGAATCAAAATTTTCAGTTTTTCGAAGATAGTGGTTTCGCGTGTCCCCACAATTTCAATCCAGCCGATCTCATAATTCATACCCTTGCCGTCATTCCAAATGAAGAAGATGAATGTCGTCAAAGAATTCAAGTTATTTGCACCAAGTTCGAGAATTCAGTATACGGTAGAACACTTTACAATAGCCTCGAAATGGTTCGTGAAGGTGAAATGCCGACTGAGAGAAGAAAAATGGGTATAACCACACAAATATCAGCTTTGTTGCAAAGGTAGGTTTCGAAAACCCAGAATTCAGTTAATTGTTTTATTTCAGAGCATCGATTGATACATGGCGGAATCCCTCGCTGACACGTGCCAAGATTATTCAAAAGTCAATCATGGGAATTTTCATCGGGTTATTGTACTTACAAAGTCCTCTGAACATTACCGGAATTTCCAATCTCAATGGAGCTCTTTTTTACCTTGTTTGTGAATTAACATATTCAACAATTTTCGGAATTTTAAATTTCCTACCCACTGATTTCCCATTGGTCTCCAGAGAATACCACGATGGATTATACTCGGTTTTCAGGTTAGAAAATTCTCAAAAAAACCTGGATCTGTAACAGTTTAATTAATTTTGCAGTTACTATGTTGCCCGATGTATTTCCTATCTTCCACTTTTCACTGCTGATGGACTTGTCATGTTGCTTGTTTCATATTGGATGGTTGGATTTTCGTCTTCTCTGCCACAGGTGAAATAGAAATCCTTTGAGTAAAAAGTTAGGTTTTGAATTTTCAGGTTCTTTACGCTTGTCTCATTGCCTTCCTAATCGAACAATCATCATCAGCATGTGGAATTATGCTCTCCTGCATTTCGCCTTCACTTCCGGTAAATTTTTAAATTTGAAATAATCGGGGCGAAATTCAGAGAACTCTGTTTCGAAGTTCGAATGCATTTTTTTCTGTAAAATAGTTCGCCAACCACACACGACTGTAGTTATTCTCAATATACAAATTCAGATTGCAATGTCAACTGCCGGACCAATGCTAACACTCTTATCACTAACAGGAGGACTTTATGCCAATGTTGGAGCCCTTCCTTCTTATATCAGTTGGATTCAATATTTGTCCTGGTTCCGTTATGGATTCGAAGCATTTGCGATTAATCAATGGAGCAGTGTAAACGAACCAAACACAACCATGTGGACTGATGCGGTTAGTTTCGACAAACATTAAATATATATATAGAATTCTCGCAGAATTATCCCTAGAGACTGAACTCGTTTTTTTTCCAGGACAGAGATTCGGTTCTTGCTCAACTCTCGTTCAATGCTGACATGTTTTACCCGGATCTCATCATCATGTCAGCCTTCATTATTTTCTTTTACGTTGTTGGTTATTTGGGACTAGCATATAGAGTTAGTAAAGCCCGATAGATATTATATTGTAAATAATGATCGCTTCTTAATCTGAGAAATAAATAATATTATTCACAAAAAATACCGGTAATTTTTGTTAAAAATTCCAAAACTCGTCGTCCAATTCAATTTCTTCGCTCAAATGCTGAACAATTCTGGCAGATCCGAAAAAGTCGGTTACACGTACTCGCGTCACATCTTTAGGATAATTATCTTTTCTAACACCTGAAAAAAAAGAGAGAGAGACATTGAAGTTATCAAAATCACAAAAGCTTTTACCAGTAGTTGAAAGACATTTACGTGCTGGGCACGAATCGATATAGTCTTGCATATTGGCTGACGAATTCAGCGCTTTCACTTCTTTTGACAAGAACTGCACTGTATAATGAGTATATCGATCAATTACATAAACTCCGATGTTTTCGTCGATATCATATGAATAACTTTCTTCGTGTGTTAGACTACTTGATAGTGATAAAACATTTGGAGATGCGATCCATTCGAACATCGAAGCACTTCGACAACTATCGGCAATCACAAGCATTTCATGGTAACTGGAAGATTCGAAAATTGGAAAAAAAAATCTAGCCTTTTAATTATATTTAGAAGTATAAGTTTTCTTTTTTCTTAATCTGTTGAAAACTTTTCTTCGTTTGAACATTTTATCTTTCAGATCGGGGGAGCTGGCTGTTGAACTTCAAAAAACAAACGTGCAACATTTTCTTAAGCTAAAAGAGAAATTCAGTCATTTGCGAATCGCTGACACTACTATAGTTTCAGATTCCAAAAACAAAGTTCTATTGGGTAAGTTTACATTCCTGTTTTTTGCAATGTATATATTTCAATTTTTCGAGTAATGGCAGCTTTGAAAGCTTAACCAAGATTACGTAACTCGATTTTTTTTTGAATAACAGTATTGAACGAAGAGTGCTTATATTTTTATTTCAGATCAGATAGGGCAACCTTAAAAATGAATATATTTATTGAACTAAACGGTTCTCGTCATAAAAACCAACATTTTTTAATAGAACAGGAAGCAAATGTTCATTGTACAAGATCTGAATTATATGTAGCTTTTCGTACATAGGAATATGTTTTTGAATTTTAATAAGATGAAACATACCGGTTATCTTCGAACATGGTTTGTATAGCATAGGCTAAATCAACATTTGTCAATTCTTCTGTATCTTGAAATTTCATGAAGCTATCACCACCATGACCAGTCAAGTAGATCTGAATAAAGAGAATACGACATTTTTTAACGTAATAAAACTTACCAAAACATTACTTTGATGATCGGAAAGGAGTCGTTTCGATCTAGGCGTTGCCGTATGATGCCTTCCAGTCAGAACACGAATGAAATTCTCGACCTGAAAGAAGAAACTTACAAGTAATACATCATGCTGGCCTTTTCAAAAGGAAAAATTACGTCTTTCGTATTTTGAATAAGCTTTTTAGGTGATTACAAATTGACCAATATTTCATAACTCAAGTAAAATTTCAAAAACTTGCATGAAGTTTCTGGTAACAATATAATAGCATTTGAAGTTTGAAATCACAGACAATAATGACCATAACTATTATATGTTACTATCCCATTATGATGTATGAATATTCATCATTTTTTCAACAAGTGTAAACTTTTTCAAATTTTCAAGTACCTGAATTCATGTTTCTTACCGTAACTTCTTCTCCTCGATAATCGACTTCGACATCACTTCCATATAAATTCGACCCCGCTCTTGAGGCATAAACCGTTCCCGGCCTAGGATTTCGAGGATTGCAGGGGACATCTTCGGCCAACATCATTATTATGTTGCTGAAACTCAAATTTCATAATTATATCGAGTAAAAATACTAAATACCTGTCCGGAATTCCTAGCCGTTTTATTGAATGATACAATGCCAGAACATTCGAAACATGGCGGTAGTTGAACCAGAATTTTGAAGTATCTACAAGGACGGCCCAATTATTTGTATGGCCGGGTGTGTCAAACAGTTCATCAATCCGCAATTGGAGACCCGTGTTAAGAACAGCTATTGTACAAGAAATAAATACATTGATGAGGAAGAGCGACCAGCGCATAGCTTCCTGAAACAGTCGAAGAATATCTACCGACAACGTACGAAGGAAGAAGTATGTTTGTTATGTTGTTGTTTACATGTAGCGGTGTTACTATTTTATGAACAAAACAAATCTTTATATCAGTCAACACCAACAAGATACAAAGATGTATATAACAAGATATTGTTTATCGGTTGGACTTGGCGACACGCTCGAGCTCGTCCTTCTTCTTGATGGCGTAGCTGTTTGACGATCCCTTGGCGGCGTTGATGAGCTCGTCAGCGAGACACTCAGCGATGGTCTTGACGTTTCTGAAGGCGGCTTCACGAGCACCAGTGCAGAGGAGCCAGATAGCCTGAAAACCGAAATTTGTGAATGTGATGAAAAACATTACTTTTTAATTTCGAAAATTTGTAGTTCAATAACGTGCAGGATTTTAAAATTTCTCAAACTTAAATGCATATCACCATTAAAAACCTTGTTTGTCGTGACTGGTTAATATTGTTTTATATATTGGACGTAACTCGGTGAGATAGTATGAAATGTCGGAAATCTTGACAAATAATGAGCTATAATCTGATATTGTCATGGATCTTTGAGAAAAAATTAATCATGATTCCATTGGTTCCTGGATCATTCAAAAAAAAAAAAACTAAAAATGTGAATTTCTTTCATCTTAAATTGAATTTGATTTACAACTTTTAAAACAGATCTCACTTGGTTAACTCTTCTGAGTGGGGCAACGTCGACGGCTTGTCTGCGGACAGTTCCGGCACGTCCGATACGGGTGGAGTCTTCACGTGGTCCGGAGTTGATAACAGCGTTAACCAAAACTTGGACTGGGTTCTGAAAACGAAATATTTGATATATTGTTAACTAGAAAAAACCTACCTCTCCGGTCAACAAGTAGATGATTTCGAAAGCGTGCTTGACGATGCGAACAGTCATCAATTTCTTTCCGTTGTTACGTCCGTGCATCATCAAAGAGTTGGCGAGACGCTCAACAATTGGACAAGCAGCCTTACGGAAACGGCGGACTTGGAAACGTCCAGCGGAGTGTGGCAAGTACTTGGCGGACTTGTCTTTGACTGGAATGTAGTCAACGAGCGAGATGTCGGAGACGTTGACGGTTTGGAGGGACCATTTTCCGAAGAGGTTGACCTGAATAAACAACAATATTTTCCTTTAAATTGTATGTCTTTTTTCAATTGCAGTATTCAACTTTTTTAAAAATATCTTCGGTAGGAAATAATTAATAAAATGAAAAACTGGCTCGAGTTTAACCTTATGAGACTATAATGTATAAAACTATAAAATCTTACCTCTGGTGCCTCAACAACAGGTGCGTCGTATGTGACTGCTTCAGTGCCCCAGTTATCGGACATCCTGAAAATAAAAAAAAACTTTAAAAGATACAAAAGAAGGAAAATAAATTATTTTCAAAAGATCCTAAACATTTTTTCGCATAAATTACGCCAATATAAACAATAAATTTTGAATAATAAGAAGAACCTCGACTTTCCTAAACAGCTGAGCTTCAAAACGTGCAAAATTTTAGGACAAAACCCTCAGAAAAAGAAAAAAAGTAAAAAAAATAAATTGAAAAGTGGGCCCGACCCTTGGAGACCTGACTGTAGTTTTCGTGTCAAGATATTTCTCCCTAAATACATGCCCCTTTGTCTCTCGTCGTCTGTGTCTGATAGAGGTTTGTGTGCGTTTCGTTCATCTCTATTTATTTTTATTTTCTCCAAAAACAAGGAAACAAACGGTTTTTTGACGAATTTCTGAACTCGTAGTGGAAAATTGGTAATTAAGGAAGATGTGAAGTGTACGAAATACAAAAAACAAAAAGAAGGTATGACTTATTCAACATTTTTCTGGAAAAAACTGGAAAATTACAAAACCGACTATCCTGGAAAAGTTTTCGTAGTTAAACGGACATTTCTGCCAATAATTTCATGCTGGAAACATAAACCATAATCTAAAATTTTCAAATAGTTGTGTTTTAATCACATACATGTATCTTTTTACGAAAAGTATCAGAACTTTAAAAAAAAATCAAGTTTTAGTTGAACATATTGTAACCCGCTAAACGTAATATTCAAAATCAAGAGCAACAGGTTTCAAAAAATCTTCTTCTTGTTGATTTGTTTTGTTTCAACTCAAGTTTTCAGTTCAATCTCAACTTTGCAAGTTATTACCAATTTATTGCAAGTACCATATAACATCTTCGAATGTTTGATTAATAAGAATGAAAATGGGTTCACAGAACCTAGCACTCATAGAGATTTTCAAAACGTTTCAGACGCAGCTTGTGTGGTCGTTCGTGTTCCGAAATTTCACTTTATAAAAATTTTAATTATTTTGATTTTGAAACCAGTAAAATATTTGGGAAAGTTTACATTCATCCAAAAAAAAAAAAAAACAAAATTTCAACATAAATGAAAATCCCATCACTAAAAGGAATTTTAATTCTGATTTTCTCACCGAGAAAACTCACGCTTCGGTTGAAAAATAAGAAGAAGAAGATATGCGCTACATCTATAAGTAAGAAGTTGTCGTTACGTTAAACTGGTACAGGTAATCTTGATTTGAATAAAAGCCCTCTTTCGGTGAAATGCTTGAGAGTCGCGGACCGATTCAGGAACTCTTATGTTGGACCGATAGCAACCCGATTCATTTACAAAATCAACAACACAACGCTTGGATCACGCTTGGAAAATTTTGGGAATTTTATTCTGATGATAGAAATAAATGATAATTTTGACACAATAAAATTCAGATATGAATGAAAAAAAGCATGACCAACTGAATTGCGAAAATGTTCATTTGTGATAATAACGACACAAAAAATAGATGATGTTAAACTTACGGATCCTCAGAATAACGGGAGTTGCAGACCTAGAAAATAACAACGCAAAAAATTAAAACGAATGATGAACCGAAAAAAAAACCGAGAACTGTGGGTTCAAAATGGATACTACGATGGGAACAGGTTCAGATATTGGCTTGCACAGGGAATGGAAAACCCGATAAAATGACAAAGCTAAGTATCATCTAGAAAATGACTTATCGGGTTTTGATCAAAAACGTTAATCAAACTACGGCTGTGAAAATGTTGGTTGGTTTTTGAAAGTGAGGGGCCCGAGCACGACATGGTTTTGGAAAATTTCGTTGAATAACGGATATAGAAAGTATCCTCCTATCGAATGTTCGAGGAAATGATGCGCCGGGCTGATAATAACTGCTGATAAATTAAAATGAGAAAGTTTGCGATCATTAATAGTCCAAAATTGTATCGGTACCACGTGCTCCATGAAAAGCACGCTTCGCAGACATGCAACGCTAAATTTACAATGAGAAAATCATGAGTTGCGTGCTTTGTCCAACGGGGAGCGTGGTAATAGTCGTTCACAAATCGCTGCCATCGGGCTACGGTATTTTCATTTTTCCTACTCGAAAATAAGCTTCCCGGAATAATGAAACCATGAAATAAAAAGTTCCCTAGAGTAGTTTCACACGTAGAATTCGAATTTGAAATTGAAAATCAGCTTAAGTTTCATTTTCAGAGCAAAAATTTATAGATTATCAATAGAGCGCTTGTTACCGATCTGTGAAAGGCACCGATGAAATTTTAGATATAACCTGTAATTCACTTTTTTTCCTACGAATATCAGAAAATACGCACTTCTCATAGTACCGAAAAATTGAAGTGTTTTTTGAAAACAAAAAAAACGAAGTTTTTGTATGCTACTTCTTTGTCAGCAAAAATTAAATCTCTGTCTTCTGGTTATATATTTCATTTCCAATATTCAGCGTCAAATGATAAAAGCCAAACATTTTTAGAGATACAATAATCATTAGGATTGCTTGACTCGTAGAATTTGATTGTATTCAGTCAGTTTTATTCGAAGAAAAAATTGGGAGAAAATAGTTCTGTTAATTTATTGCAAATTTTTTTGAGAACAATAAAACTTGTCGATATTTTTGTCATTTTTCTGTTTTTAATTAGACCGGAAATCAATAGAAAGAACAAATGTAACCGAAACTAACATTCACAATTCGATGGAATCAATTTGTTTTCATCAAAATGAAAAAATACTTGGATTTCTGAAAAACTATACCTTTTTTCAGAGTTTTTTGTTCCGACCTCATTGAATTCCGACAATATTCGGAACTTTTTGGAATTTCGGAACGTTCCGGTTCCTACGTGTGAAATTTTACGGTCTCACTGATTCTTTTGTGTTTAAAGTTTTGAATCATGTTCACTGATGATGTTTAGAAGATTCAACACTTTAATGAAATTCACGGTTTGTCCCAGCCCTGTTCCGGTTCCGTTTGAACAAAATTAATCTGAAAGTATTAATAGATTTCATTGTATTTTTGGCAAATATTGAAAAGTTGAACATTTTTGTCATTAGGTTACTGTAATTTCAGTTTTTGTCCAATTAACTTTCTACAGCTTTTTACAAATAGTCTTCCTATGGTAAATGATACCATGAAGAAAAAATTCACGACGAACATTGAACTTTCAAAGTTCATATTTTGTTCCGAAGTTTCCAATCTGAAAAAAATAGTTCCAATGTAAAGTTTGTTTTTGAAAAAAAATTGTGAGATTCTTTATGCGTTCTCGGGACCATAGGAAATGTTCTCATAGTTTGGTTAATCTTAAAAACCTGGCCAATGAAATTAGGAAACCGAGAAAACACATTTTTTTCTAGAGGTTAGAAGTCAGAACCAAAATCCAAGAATGAGTTCAGCATGTTCCCAAAATTTTTTGAAATTTCTCGTTATTTAAAAACATTTAGAAATCTGGTTCCAATCCTGCACAAGTCTGATCATGAAGTCCGAAATAGTATGTATACAAAGGTTCCTCAGACGTTGAAAAAAAAACAAGTTGAACCTCTCTTGTCAGAAAATAATTTCAAATTTTGGAGCAGAACAACCAGATCCATCATGCAACTCTCTCCAAATGCTTCACCTGTTTCCACTTCAATCCAAAGGTCAATCTAATCCATTCCAAAAGGTTCACTTTAGTCGTTTTCTCATTTTCTCTCATTGTTTTTTCTTTGTCAATATATTTTGTCATTGCGTTTTTCAGCCGAGGCGTCAGTTGTCCTCCTTTTTCCTTATTATTATTTTGTGCTTTTCATCCCAACCCATAGTTTATTTTATTTTTCCATTCGTGTTTATTTTTCTTTGCCCTTTTTCGAAGAATTAGAAAAAGAACAAGACATCATCTGATTCCCATGTGAATCATAGAAAATTATTTTTTTATGACAGTATCAAAGAAAAACAAAAACGCCGATTTTTTTGTATTTTTGTTGGTTGAGAAATGCATGTTGACGAGAATATTGAAATGTCTAACATTGGCGAAGCGCCAAATATTAAAATCTATAAAAAATCTGGACAACAGAAGGTGAGCCAGTTTTTAATTCATAGATATTGTAAATCGTTTAAGTTGGCTGAGTCCTGCTACAGTACTCCAGGTGCTTTTTGTTGCTCAAACTTGATCGTGAGCGTTTTCGTGATTTTTTCCACGCCTTTCTTATTTCACATTCATGATCGGAAAACATGAATCACCTCCAATAACACCCCATAAAAATGTTACGTATTTATTTTGATGTTGTCGAAAAATAAACAATAATAAGATGGTGATATGAAAATCCTTTTGGCGAGCCATCAAATGACTCATTTTAATATATTTATTTATTTTGACATTACTACGCCTTTTTCAATTTATTTGTGTACTACATTACATACTTCATCGTCTTCTTCTTCTTCTTCTCTTTTTCTTTCAGATTTGTTTTATTTTTCAGATGGCCTCACGTGGTCGTATTTGTTGTCTAGGTGTCTCGACTTTCCTTGCTCTCTTATCGGTGCTCATTCTATTGGTTTGCCTGTTTTCGGCCTCGTTTAGATATAATAATGATGATCAAGGTGGTGTCAAGAAATATGGATTAATTCGTTTTTGTTATTCACCAAAGACCAATGAGATTTCGAGAGATGGTAAGTTTTCGAATTACACTCATTTTTTTTTATCTTAAGAAATTCTGCAGACATGTGGTTTTAGATGTTTAAAGGTGGAATACTGAGAGTTGACAAGTTGTTCTTAAAAAATCATTCTTTAGAAGGTATACCTCTGGAGGGACCGAAAAGTTTAGTATTTGAGAAAAAAGAGTTCAAAGTTAAAAATTTTTCAACGTACACGTGGAAAGCTTCCAAACTTTTTTTTTTCAAATAAAATTTTTTCGAAAACTAGACTTTTCAGTAAAAAATCCATTGACGGTTTTTTGACGGTTATACCTGAAAATAGTGTTTTTTCTTTTAAGAGCAAATTCAATGAAACTCCTGTTACAAACTGAATTTTTACTCTATACAAGGTCTAAACTGAACCTGAAAAAATATATTTCAAGCTCAAATCTTTCCTTTTTTCTTGGTTTCTCCACAACTTCGTTAAAAATCAAAAACTTTGGAAAAGTTCACGTGATCTTTTACACTTTGAACAAAATAATTCCAAACCTGTAATTTCAGTTTTATCGCACGTGTTATTGAGTGAATTTTGCATCTGAGCCTTAATTTATTGGCACACGAGAAGTTGAAACTACAGTAACCCAGACAAAACACGCAATATTTTTTATTAACGGCTGTTATCCTGAATTTAATTGCTTCCCTGACTAAGGAGATTCGTGGGCTGTTACTTTCAACGTTTTCTTAAAATGTGTACACTTATAGAGTTTGACTTCCTGATCATCGTGGTATATTTTTTATCCGCCGCAAATTTTTGTGAATAAACTTATGAAACATTGAAATTATTCTATGGTTCATTTTAATTTTCTATTATTAGCATATCGGTCTACGAGTGCCTGATTCTCCCATTTTTACTCACTCTGATAGATCAAAAAGTTTTTTTTTTGATAGAATCAGAAAGTGAGAATAGACAGTATAACTTTATTCACAATAATTTCCGGCTGATGAAAAAGCAGCATGATGATCAGGAAGCCAGAAGATTTTTTCGAACTCTAAGATTTTTTTCTTGAAAATATAGTGAAATTTCAAATCTACTCCAAAATTCACCAAAAGACGTATTCATACAATGCTATTAGTCAGACTTCAACCGCTACCATTGGATTACTGTATTTTCGTTTTTACACAGGAAAAATTCCATGAATCAGAACATTTCAAATTGTGATAAGTTGATCTATGGGGTTATTCGTCTTGTAGAATTCGATTCTGATATCAAAATCAACCAAAAAGTCCATTTTGATCGCAATAATATGACCAATAGAGCGCGTGTTACCGATTGAATTTGACTAACAGTCTCGTGCCACTTGCTCTAACGTAGAATCCGATTCTGCTATCAAAATCAGCCAAAAAATCTGTTTTGTCTGATGACTGTGGTTGCAATTTGGTCATTTCGAAAGAGAGGTGTCTTGATTTTTTTTTTGGTTTTATTCATTAGCAGGAGTTGATTCTTATCATAAACTGTTCTGCCTCATATGGGAAACTTTCGATGTAAATTATGATCAACCAGACACGTTTAAAAAAATAATAATTCTCTGAAACTGATCCAGGTATGAAATGTCAGAAACTATAAGTCTTGAAGTTTTCAACAAAAAATTCAAAATGGAACCGCGTACTCATAAACAGAAAAATTATACCTGTTTATCGAAAGGGAAAGATTTTATTACATGTTCATCAGATTAAAAAAAAAGAGTAAAAGCAGTGGAACAAAGTCATATTTTGGTACGTTTTAGAAAAACTTTGCCGGACTGAAAAAACAAGCACCAGCTCACGAAAAGTCACATGCGCCTCAAAATGAATTTCACAATAAAAAGGTTTGCAACTTTATGCTAAAATCTAATTGTGACTACGCGCTCCATTGATCACGATTTTAAATTCTAAAAAATTCTCGGTCTAAAATTAGTTTTAGACGTATTTTGTCGTCAGAACCAGATTCTGAAGGAAAATGAACTTCAATGCTCAGGTTTATCATATTTAAAAATATGGACCTGAATTCAGAATCTACGATCACCTCATGTTAGCGGTTGAATTGTAGATGATTTAATTCACAATCAACACATCTAAATTTTTCAGATGATAGTAACACGAAAACCTGTCACCTCCGTAGTTATATCAACTCTGCCTATTGTTCCGACAACCGAAACAGCCTGAACACCCATGACAAATCTTCTCGAAACTGTTTCGGCGACTTCGAATTCGCCTCAGTTATTCTCATTTGCGCATCAATATTTTGTTGTATTTTGGCCCTATTTTTTGCAATTTGCACTATTTTCACTTCATTTGGCGCGTTGGCACACACTGTAGTATTGATTGCCGCCGCAATTTGTTCACTATCCGGATTTTTGAGCTATACGTATTTTTATGAACTGAAAGATAATCAATATGACAACATCGCCGGATACTATTTCATGGTATGATCATTGTATTACCTGGATGTAATTATCTTCGTCTATTTTCAGATCCACTACGATTGGGCCTATTATCTCTTCGCATTTGCCTCATTCATCCAATTCGTCGCTTTCGTTTGCAGCTTATTCGGATCAGCTTTCGTTTTGGTGCACAAAAACAAAAAACGCCAATCGAAAGTGCAGAGCATCAGTTTATAATAATCTGCGACTAATAATTATATAATAATTCTAAACAAAGTGTCCAATTTCTGTTCACTCCGGGTCCACTACTTATCAACATTCATTTATTTTTTGGTGTCTTTGAAATAAAAACAAATAAATTATATATATTCAGAAGAAGAATACCTTTGGTAGCGAAAAATTAGTAAACGGGGAAATTCGAGACAGTAGAGAAAGAAAAGCATTTAAAAGAAGACCCGATGTTTTAGCGAAGAAAAAGTCATAGATAGGGGAAATTAAATACGGGGACGACTAGTGATTATGCACAGCACATTTATTTTAAAACTAATTATTCTTTTTCGATGAATCTACCCTCTTCTTGTTTTCTTCATTGTCTACATATTTTCCTTCATCATAGTTCCAAAGAAGAGATACTTCACCTCGAATGGCGGCAAGGGCAAGAGGAATGAGAAGACAACATGGAACCAAGTAGAGAAGAGCTGGTTGAGCTGCCTGAAAATATTTTTATAATCAGCCAAATTGAACATAACCAACATAACAACGAACTCAATCTTCATATTCAGTAATGTAAAATTTTTACATGAATTGAGAAAAAAACTCGAGAAAGGTTTCCAAACATTTTAAAAATGGCTCCGATCTGACGTCTGCTTCAAAATATTCGCTCATATTGTTTATTAGTTTGAATT
This sequence comes from Caenorhabditis sp. 38 MB-2015, assembly GCA_900536415.3. NCBI lineage: Eukaryota > Metazoa > Nematoda > Chromadorea > Rhabditida > Rhabditidae > Caenorhabditis > Caenorhabditis quiockensis. Next base: position 49,943 of record LR548707.1, read on the forward strand.
GGAAGTGATTCAAATGAAGGGGTTACAAAAATAAATCTTAAAATGGGCTGACACTGACAGCTAGAAAATTTTATTCAAAGCTTTATGAAAATTGCTCTAAAAAAATCTAGGCTACTCGGTTACATACAAATTCAAAACGTTAAAGCTTTGAAACCAAATTTTCACATGCGTTTCATTAACAAATACAAATTTTCTACCGATTAATGAGATTGCTATTGTGCCTCTGATATCAAAACCGGTTTTTATTGTTAGAGGGCTCATTTAAAAAAAATTGAGCGGGAAACTGAAGCTGTGACTCTACAGCGGGAATCAGCATTTCACCGATTTAATAACGAGCAGATTTTTTTTTTCAAATATTACGAAAAGGCGTATTTTTAGATTTTCTGATGATTGAACTTGAAAAATCGACTTTCAGCGTGAACCAATACATCGAAAAGCAGCTGACTACCCAGAGAGTCGCAGGTGTACATCGTGGGAAGGTCAAAATAAGCTCGATAGAAAAACAACAAATTTATGAGAAATTTGTTTTTCCAGTTTAACAGTAACTACTGCACGTAAACGAAGATCTCATGCCGAGCTCATTGCGACATCGTTATTTTTTCTATATGACGAGTTTCACAGGAGATCCCACGAGGGTCGCCTGTAACTCTCTGAGTGGTGTGGTATATTGCAATCGACAGAACCTTTCAAAGGCCGACGTGAACAAAAGCTCATTCTCAGAAATTCTCCGGTATTTTTTTTTGAAGGTTTCATCATTTTTCTTGATGCATAAATTTTGAAAACATACCTTGAAATGATGCATAACAGCCATAGTGATCAGAAGACCAAGTGCATAAGCAACAATGGTAACTGCGAAATAATACCTTCCTTTCTTGTTTGGATTTTTCGCTTCAACTGTCGTCTCTACCAATCTTTGATCAAACCGTCTCAACAATGCGATAAATATTCCAGGGATAACAATATCTCCCAATCCAAGCATACTGTGTTTGACCGCTTCCCATGGTCCAACTCTATAGATATCTTGAGGGAATTGCAACAAAATTGGAGCGTTGATTCCTTTAGCGACCGAAGTCATCACATCAGTTCCGAAAACCCAGAAAATATCATAAATGAAAAGTCCAGCAAGGAGAAGTGCTCCAGCTTTGAAACTAGACAAGTGAAGGCGTTCAATACCCAAAATAGAGAATGCGATTCCGATAAAATTGTTGGTAATCCAATGACGTTGTGTGAGATGGGAGATAAGAATTGGGGAGCAGAGAAGAAGAGCGAAGATGTCATGTCTATCGATTTCAACTTTGAACAAATATTCAGTATCTTTTTTCGAAGCATCTTCAATATCTCCTTCATCCATTTCTTTGCTTCCTTTTTTCAAAGATAAAAGATATGGAGCGTTGAAACGAAGACCTGATGGGACAAGTGGAAGCGATTTGAGAATTCCGGTGATGATCGGTTTCACGAGAGTGGCAAGAGCTGTCAATCCTTCGAAACAAATCATAAAAGTGAGAAGAGTCATGACTTCATCTTTTCCGATATGTGGAATGCTTTCAGCAACCCAGTGGAAATATCCTTCAACAAATGAGGGAACAACGATATATTCTTGAACATTTGGAGGAATTTTCGCGAGCAATCTGAAATGTATGCGTTTTCAAAGGAAAACAAAACAAAAAAAAGATTACTCACTTTTCATAAAATGGTTTGGTTGGTTCCGTAGAATTGGCGGTATAGCTGATAATTGTGGCATTGATTTTTTCGACATATTGTTGGGGGACATACAATTTCTGAGCTACAGTGGCAACCCAATTGAAGCGCTCATGAGCAGGCCTGAATTTTTTAATACTTTTTTGTGCTGTTTCGTGTGTTTTTTTTTCCGTTTTTTTAATCGAGGAAGGAATGTTTTTTTAAAACTCACTTGAAAAACAAGTATAAGCCAAACAAAACCATTGAGGCCGAAATTGGGAATTTTTTCGCTTCTTTCAATGTGATCGATCCTTCAATCAACTTCTTCTTTTTGATAACCTTCGATACATATTGAGCTGATCGGATTCCACCAAGAATGATGCAGAAAATCGACATAGAGTACAAAGCGACAGAAGCTGTCGCTTGCTCTTCGAACGTGAAAACAGTCACATTTGATGCAGGGGTTTCCGTCGTCGGTGGCACTGTTTCCGCCATCTTTGCTTAGGTTTTACTTACCTGAAAATTTTATACAATGCGGAATTTATTTATTTATTTAATCGAGAATGATACGCGTTATCATGTTTAAAGATAAAAAAGGGAATTTTCTCGAGTATAAGCAAATATAAATATTTTTAAGTGATTAAAACTGAGAAAAATAGATTTAAAGTATTATTTTTTCACTTTTCGCTTCGAATTTTGGAAAACAAAGAAAAATAGACGTTTCACGCTTTTAGAATCACATGCATAAATTCATAAAATCGAAGGATCCACGTGTTCTCGTTCAAATTCAAATCGCCACCTTCCAACAACATCAAGCACTCTGATTGGCCAGCGTCAGCGGAAGCCCCTCCTATGTGCATTCAAAAACCCTGCCGCACATTGCCGTTTTCGGCGAAAGAGAGTGCATTCAAAGAGACGCAGACAGTGTGCGCTAGTTGCATGGGCGGAGTTTCTATTTGTGACACGTCGAGTTTGGACGTCGAGAAGAGTGCAAATAAGACATTTGGGCGGAGTCAGAAGTAATTTGGACATCCAGCGAACCATCGTCGTTTATTCCGAGTTATTTTCCTCATGAGGTTCACCGGTTTCGCCCTATTGGCCCTATTAGCCGTTTCGGGTGAGTCTTTTTTTGCGGGAGATGTTTTTCGGGCGATAAACCTGTTATGATATCATCATGTAATGTCATGTTCGTTATCAGGATCGACAAACGGTCATATATAAAAGTTGATTGATATGTTGATAGAAATAAACATATCTGATTTTGAGCACTGATTTGAAATAAGTTAAAATCGATATAGCGAAAATATTGAGATTTATACTAGTAGAAGATTTTTCAACAAAAAAAAACCTATGTTAAAAAAGGTCGTAGGTAGCTGTGATCTGCCAGAAATCTTTTTCTTCTATAGAAAGAATCTATATATCAAAAACAGAGTATTCACTCAAAATTAGATGATTAAATTCAAAAAGAATAGATTTGGCGTAGTGTTCTGAAAACAGACTCATAGTTGCTAGAAAACGATTCTAGAATCTTTCGATCCTGTTCAATATTCTGGCTGAGTTTTGGATCTCGATCGTGGTAATGAGGTGCTCGAAAGTGCCTTTTTAAAACCCCACCAAAACCTGCCTCAAAAGTATTGAGTGAGGCCAACTTAAAAATAACTCTGAAACTCATGATATTCGCTCTATTTATAAAAATAAATTTTAAAAAAATGTTCACTAAGAAGCCAATCTTGGCATTTGTAAATCTCCAACAAACTTATTCCCAATCATGTCAAAAGTCGTTTCAGTTAATTTTTCATCATTTTGAACTTAAATTTTACAGTATTCGCCGAAGATGTTATCGACGAGTCGAAAGATTCCAAAATCGCCGACGAAGAATCTGCGTAAGTATTTTCGGGTATTTACCAATTACTCAAAACTACTATCCCCTTCCTATTTGCCGTGCCGGGTCGCACCAGATCTTAAATAACTATACATACGAATCGCCGCCGCAACGAGTTGTGCAAACATAAGTAGAGGTCAACTGAGTCTATCAAAAAAGTATATTGTCAATATTTGCCCTTATTAAGTATAAGAAGTACTTCCTTGACGTTTTGTTAAGATATGAAAAATATAATCCAAACAATAGATCAATTAGGTCTTGTGTTTTTTACCCTATGTGTTTAGTATGTCAAGGCCATCTAGTTAGAGATAAGTAATTTGGCGCTAAATTCGTTTAATGTGTGTGTTCATATTGAAGGGTTTGATTTGTATAGAGAAAAATAAAAAGGCTTCGAGACCAGATAAGCGGATTATCTTACTGATGGTTATTAGTAAAATGAATTTTATGTTAGTTCTTCAAGAATTAGAAAGCCAAAGTAAATAACAATATTCTTGCAGTGATCAAGACACAATCAAGCTTGATGGATTATCAGTTTCACAAATCAAGGACCTTCGCGCAAAAGCCGAGAAACACGAATTCCAAGCTGAAGTCAATCGAATGATGAAACTTATCATCAACTCATTGTACAGAAACAAGGAAATCTTCCTCAGAGAACTCATCTCGAACGCCTCTGATGCTCTCGATAAGATCCGTCTTCTTTCATTGACCGATCCAGAACAGTTGAGAGAAACCGACGATATGTCAATCAGAATTAAGGCTGATCGTGAAAACCGACTTCTCCATATCACCGATACTGGAGTTGGTATGACTCGCCAAGATTTGATCAACAACCTCGGAACTATCGCTAGATCTGGAACATCAGAATTCCTCTCAAAGTTGATGGATTCAGCCACTTCATCGGATCAACAACAAGATTTGATTGGACAATTCGGAGTTGGTTTCTACGCTGCTTTCCTTGTTGCTGATCGTGTTGTCGTTACAACCAAACACAATGATGATGACCAATACATTTGGGAATCCGATTCCGGAAGCTTCACCATCATCAAGGATCCAAGAGGAAACACATTGAAGCGCGGAACTCAAATTACCTTGTATTTGAAGGAAGAAGCCGCCGATTTCCTTGAGCCAGATACCTTGAAAAACTTGGTCCACAAATACTCTCAATTTATCAACTTCAACATTGCTCTTTGGCAATCAACCACTGAAATGGTTGAAGAACCAGTCGAGGAAGAACCAGCCACAACTGAAGATGGAGCTGTTGAAGAAGAGAAGGAGGAGAAGAAGACAAAGAAGGTTGAAAAGACCACCTGGGATTGGGCCAAGGTCAACAATATTAAACCAATTTGGATGAGAAAACCAAACCAAGTCGAAGATGAAGAATACAACGAGTTCTACAAATCGATTAGTAAGGAAACTGAAAACCCATTAGGACATGTTCACTTCAACGCCGAAGGAGAGGTCTCATTCAGATCGATCTTGTATGTACCAAAGAAGTCGCCGAATGATATGTTCCAGGTTGGTAATTTTTTTTAGAATAACAATGATTATGTCAAAAAATCTCAAAATAGAAAGTATTAAAGCATTATTTTTCAGAACTATGGAAAGATTGTTGAAAACATCAAGCTCTACGTTCGTCGTGTCTTCATCACTGATGACTTCGCCGATATGCTTCCAAAATATCTCTCATTCATCCGTGGTATTGTCGACTCTGACGATCTCCCACTCAATGTTTCACGTGAAAACTTGCAACAACACAAATTGCTCAAGGTTATCAAAAAGAAATTGGTTCGCAAAGTTTTGGATATGCTCAAAAAGTTGGATGGGGCTCAATTCGATGAATTCTGGAAGGAGTTCAGCACAAACATCAAATTGGGAGTTATGGAAGATCCAAGCAACAGAATGAGACTCGCAAAACTTTTGAGGTAAATAGATTATAAAAAAAACAATATTTTAATGCAAAATGTTTCAGATTCCAATCTTCCAATGACAACGAGAAGTTGACTACTCTCTCCGCCTATGTTGAAAGAATGAAGGAGAAGCAAGATGCTATCTTCTACATTGCTGGATCATCGAGACAAGAAGTTGAAACTTCACCATTCGTTGAGAGACTTCTCGAAAATGGATATGAAGTTCTCTATTTGACCGAGGCTGTTGATGAATATTGCTTCCAATCGATGCCAGAATTCGACGGAAAGAAATTCCAAAATGTCGCCAAGGTGAGTTTCCTTACTGGAGTGTAGAACTTCTATAAATTCCATTTCTTAGGAAGGACTTAACATTGATGATGGAGAGAAAGCCAAGGAGGGACGTGCTGCTCTCGAAGCTGAATACAAACCATTGACCGATTGGTTGAAGGAGACTGCCCTCAAGGATCTCATCGAGAAGGCTGCTATCTCTGAAAGACTCGTCAAATCCCCATCCGCCTTGGTTTCGACTTCCTATGGATGGTCTGGAAACATGGAAAGAATTGTCAAATCGCAAGCTTATGCTAAGGCTGGAGACGCAACATCAGACTTCTATGCCAAGCAAAAGAAGACTTTCGAAATTAACACCAGACATCCAGTCATCAAGGAGTTGTTGAAACGCGTTCAAGCTGATCCAGAAGACGCGACCGCTGTCAACACCGCCAAATTGCTCTTCGAAACTGCCACTTTGAGATCAGGATATTCACTCCAAGATCAAGTTGGATTTGCTGAACGTATCGAGGCTGTTTTGAGAAGTAACATGGATTTGGCAGTTGACGCTCAAGTTGACTCAGCTCCACTCTATGAGGCAGAGGCCGCAGCCGAAGATAACTCGGAAGATGCTGCTGAAGAAACAGTCGTTGAAGAAGAGCATTCAGAATTATAATGTGATGTTTTAAGTTTATCTCAGTCAGACAATTTCTCGAACTACTACGGTTTTTTACTTGTGTTTTTCTCTTCTCCTCTATTGAGTTGTGTTTTTTTCAAAAATAAAATTATATTTATTAAAATGTTTAGATTAAAAAGATCTAGAATTCAGTGACTAGGAATGCATCACGTATCCTTGGAAGTATCAACATTCTAGCTAACATTGATTCGTTGATAGATGATATTGCTTCGATTTCAAGTTTATAACCCATTTCGGAAATGTATTCGAGTTCTTGACATATTTCACGTTCTCTCAATTGAAATGCGCGATTCTTGAGTTTCTCGATTTTCTGGTAATCGGTTCTGCTCAAATTGAGAAATTGATTGGAAAATATTGGGAACTTTGAAGCATCGGATGGAAATACGCCAAGCCAACGGATTGAGGGAATGAAGGCATCGTGTGATTCACTATGACCGCGAACTGAGCCATATTTGTAGGTAAGAAATATTTCGATTCCTGAAATTTTAAGTCAATTTTATCAATGTAAACTATAAAACTGACCGTGAGGATCTGCATCAAACAATCCGAAAATTGGGATGTTCAATTTATCAACTAACTTTTTAAGAAATATTCGCGTGCAAATATCCGGATATCCTTTTCCCTGTAAAAAATTCAATTTTTAAATAGTTTTTCAAAATATTTGTGTAAAATGCACAGAATTTGTCTTGCATTGTTGAAAATAAAAATAAAAGAATCTTGGAGTTTATGGCTCTTTCGGAAAGGTGTTTTTTTTTAAATAAAAAAGGAACTTTCATCTACTTTGTATTTAAAAGTTCTCATGATCAACTTACAGTGATTATAACAGATTGTGGAAATATTTCGATAAAACGTTCATCTAATAATTTTTGAAAACTTGACTCTTTTTCGACGACTAGAATAAATTGAGCATCGTTTATTATGGGAGTCTCTACGAGTTCTTCTGAAATTTTGGATGAAATTTGAAAAAAACACGAACTCACTGACCGGAAATCAATACGGTATGATTTCTTCCATCAACAACACCAATAGATTCTGTGAGAAAACTGATGGACCCACGGAGAATTCCTTTTGAGCAGGAAAGCTGAAATCGGGTGAACGTTTGAATGAAAAAAAACTGACATGGGTACTGACGATGTTGAGATTCGCTCGTGTTTCATTCAAAAGTTCGCATATTTTTTGTATACATCTATCAGCGGTATCTTGCTTTTCGTAAACATCTTTTCGTTCATAATATAACTCTCTTTTTGTCGACTTTTTATCGTTTAGTAAAAGATCATAAATTTGTAATGTACATGTCATATGTCGTTGCAACATTTTATTGTCGCTATTACGGAATTTGATTTGATAATCGGAGCTGTTGAAACTAGTGCGCATGGTTATACGATCGTCACTTCGTTCCATTTGCTGTTGCACGTCAGCGCACATGAACTCAATTTTCCGTAATGCTATTGCTTTTGGAGTGAGGAACTCTTCGTGGAAACTATCATCTGGTTGACTGGATGCAAATGATTCATCACACATCGCTGAAAATTGTTTTTATTCAGAGAATCAAGAACTCTAAGAAAATAAAAAAAATCCCGAATTTAATTAAAGGTTCATAATTTAAAGGAACATTTCTGCGTTTTCTGTAAGAGTCTCGACTTGTTTCATTATTTTTCCGATTTTTGTCCTTTCGAAGTTTCCTTTTTTCCGTTTTTCTTTTTTTTTGTAGCTAGATTTTGAAATTGTCCCGATTTATTCTAAGTTTTTGATTGATAGAAATTATAGAAAAAAAAATGCAAACTCCATTTGAATACTCCGAGGGCTTCAAAACATATATGGACATTTTCAGAATGAATCATTCGGAGGTGGCGAATAAACTTAACATTATTAATCAACACTACGCTCAATTGTGCAAAATGGTATACCAAAATAAAAAAGAAGAATACGCAGTTCAATTTTTTACAGCAATACGATGTTATTCATGAGCTCGTCATCGGTCAGGTTGCATCTACTCTTCCAATCCTTCCTCCGCAAGCTCAAGAAACACTTCCAACACCTTCGTCAACTATTGGATTAGGATCTCAAGTCGCACTTCAAGATCAAGCCGTATCAAATAACAATACTATTTCGTGGAACATGCCAAGCGTTTCACGAAAACAACAATCTGAAATGACAGATAACTCGTTGTTTGAAGCACCTTCGAAAACTGCAAGGTTTTTGTGTATAAAGCTGTGTATTAAAATAAATGAGGAATTTCAGCGTGACATCGAATGTATCGATTTTAACCGATTTCGGGTTCGATGCTTCGTCAGAAAGCACTACTACTACTCCATCGCGTCCTTCTCTAGAAAATCAGAAGGTAATTCTTGAGCTAACTATATTTATGTCGTACATCGAAAAATATATATTTCAGGAATGCAAGAAGTGCAAAAAACAATCGAAAACTAAACGACTCAACTCAATTCACGAGAAAAACTGTAAAAGAAATCGTCCCTCTCTTAACTTTTAATTTTAACCCAAATGTTCGCATGTGAAATAATTTTCTTGTTAAATCTTAAATTTCTGTTTTAGTTATAAACTTCTGTTTCTTTGCCTGTTTTTTGTCAATAAGGATATATTTGGTCATTGTCAACCACTGTGCTACCTTAGTCCACTCTCTTTCTCCTTCAAAAAACTATCCAGCAGATGTTATTTTCTCTGCCTACTATTAGGCGGGAAAAGAAACGCACATACACACACAGACGCACATGTTCACTGACCTACCCGAACAAAACCGCGTCGCTTCATTTTTCTCTCCCTTTTCTCTTTCGCATTCAAAAAATATTTATCTTCTTTTTTTTAGAGTATTCTTCTGTTGCAAACACTGTCGCGAGTTTTGTATTAATGAGTACAGCGAAACCGGCATTTGAGCAGTTTACTGCTCAGCCTCCACAACCTGCCGGAGAAGTTGTCGCACAACAGGCATCCAATGAACCGCAGGTTAGTTTTAGCTCTTTTTCTTATCAGATTTGAAAGAATACATTTCACCAAACAGTCAACTAGTTAAAGATTGCTCATAAACTAATTTTTGAAATTGTATGAAAAGTAAGGCCAGTGATTTTTTTCAACCAAAAAAAAATTAGCGTGTGCGTTTAAAAAATAATCACCCACCTTCTCATTTGAGCCCTATTTTTGAAAATTCAAATTTCGCAGAAATGCCAAATTTCAAATAACGACATTATTTTTATTAATTTTCCATATAATAACTTTTGTTTACAGGCTCAGGAATTAACAATTGCCAAGCTTGAAAATGCCATCACTGCTATGGAAGAGCAAAATCTCCAAAATGATCCACGGCACGCCAAGGCCACTCTCTTGAAACAAAAACTAGAATCTGATTCTCTGGATGATTCGTCCAACTCCGAAACACCACAAGAAGACGATGAAGCTGAGAAGAAGGAGGTGACGCAAGCACAAATCGCACAATTACGAGCACAAGTGTCTGCTTACAAGTTGTTGGCTCGAAATGAACCAGTTCCAGAAACATTGATCTCTGAAGCTGTTGTCTTGAAACCTAAACCAAACACATTGTTACCGCCACCATATGAAGTTCCAGGAGAATCGGAGGATGGTGAGAAACTTCCATATGATCTCTTGAAGGTGAATATAGTATTTTTTGCAATTTCCGAATGTTTTCGTTTCAGATATTCAATCTTCATCAATTGCGATGTAACCGTCCAACGTCTCTTCCAGTTCCAACAGGAGTTGATCCAGTAGCAATGTTAAAGAAGCGTGAAAATATGATACAAAATCGAATTGGACTTCGGTTGAAAGTTCTGAGCAATTTACCAGCTGATATTCCGCCACCTCTTCGACTGAAAGCTGAGATTGAGCTTAGGGCTTTGAGATTAGTCAATTTACAAACACAAGTGAGTCTTGAAACAAGTTTTAGAAAGTTTATAAAAAATTTTAGGTTCGAAGTGAAGTTATGTCAACAATGAAACGTGATACTACTCTGGAAACTGCTCTGAATCCGTATGCCTATCGAAGAACGAAGCGTCAATCATTGCGTGAAGCGCGTGTAACCGAGAAGCTTGAAAAACAACAGAAAATGGAGCAAGAACGGAAGAAGCGACAAAAGCATGTTGATTTGATGCAAGCCATCATTCAACACGGTAAAGATTTCAAGGAATATCACAGAAACGCATTCCTTAAAATTGGAAAAGCAAAGAAGGCTGTTATGACATATCATCAAAACAATGAAAGAGAAAGGAAGAAGGACGAGATCCGAAATGAGAAATTGCGTATGCAAAAACTCATGCAAGAAGATGAAGAAGGTTATCGTGCATTGCTTGATGAGAAGAAAGATCAAAGACTTGTATATTTGCTACAACAAACCGATGAATATGTTGATAGTTTGTGTAGTTTAGTGCGACAACATCAAACCACAGAAAAAACGAAGAAGAAAAACGATAAAAAGTTGGAAAAAGGACAAATGGATGGTAAGATTTACAAAAACAATTATTTATAGCATAGCGTTTTTACAGATGACGAAGCTCGTGTTCATGTTCGTGAAGTTGCAACCGGAAAAATCTTGCAAGGGGACCAAGCTCCGAAACCAGAAGAACTTGAAATTTGGCTTGAAACGCATCCAGGATATGAAGCTGTTCCGCGAGATCAATTATCTGATGATGATGACGATGAAGAAGAGCCAGTTATCGAAGAGCCCAAAGAAGAGAAAGATGACTTGTATGCTGGAATGGACGAAGAAACAAAAGCTAAAATGATCATCGAGAAAGCGAGAAATGAGGAAGATGAATATGATCAGAAAACCAAAAAACAATTGGCTGATTATTATGCTACTGCTCATAGAATAAAAGAGAAAATTGTGCAACAACATTCGAGTATGGGAGAAGGCAATGAAAGCTTGCAATTGAAACCATATCAGTTAAAAGGATTAGAATGGATGGTTTCTCTTTATAATAACAATTTGAATGGTATTTTGGCTGATGAAATGGGTCTTGGAAAGACTATTCAAACTATTTCATTGATCACTTATTTGATGGAAGTTAAACAAAATAATGGTCCGTATTTGGTTATTGTTCCATTATCAACGATTTCAAATTGGTCCAATGAGTTTGCGAAATGGGCTCCTTCAGTTAACACCATAATTTATAAAGGAACCAAAGACGCTAGAAAACGAGTGGAGGGAGTTATCAAACGCGGAGCTTTCAATGTATTGATGACAACGTATGAATACGTTATAAAGGAGAAAGGACTCCTTGGAAAGATTCGTTGGAAGTATATGATTATTGATGAAGGACATCGTCTGAAAAATCATAATTGTAAGCTTACTCTCATGTTGAACAGCTTCTTCCATGCGCAACATCGTCTTCTTCTCACTGGAACACCGTTGCAAAACAAATTGCCGGAGCTTTGGGCTCTTCTTAATTTCTTGCTACCATCGATTTTCTCATCGTGTGGTACTTTCGAGCAATGGTTCAACGCGCCATTTGCTACGACGGGAGAAAAAGTGGAGTTGAATCAGGAAGAAACCATGCTGATTATTCGGAGACTTCACAAAGTTTTGCGACCATTCTTGCTGAGAAGATTGAAGAAGGAAGTAGAATCGCAATTACCGGATAAGACGGAATACGTAATAAAATGCGACCAGTCGGCACTTCAAAAGGTTTTGTATCGACACATGCAAAAAGGTCTACTGTTGGATTCGAAATTGCAATCCGGAGCCAGAAGTTTGATGAATACTGTTGTGCACTTGAGAAAGTTGTGTAATCATCCATTCCTTTTCCCATCTGTTGAGGATTCGTGCAGAGCATATTGGAAGGTAAAATCTTGCAGATTTATTTATAACTTCAATTTCGAATTTTTCTCAGGTTGATGAAGTTTCTGGACAAGATTTGATGAGAGTTGCTGGAAAGTTGGAGCTTCTCGATAGAATTTTGGCGAAGTTGAAGGCAACAGGACATCGTATTCTGATGTTCTTCCAAATGACTACTATGATGACAATAGTTGAGGATTTCTTGAATTATCGAAGTAGGTTTATTTTCTATAGTTCATAGTTAATTAATAATTTTAGGTTACAAATATCTTCGGCTGGATGGAAGTACTAAACCTGATGAGCGTGGTCAATTGCTTGACATGTACAATGCGCCAGACAGTGATTACTTCTTGTTCATGCTTTCGACACGTGCTGGTGGTCTTGGTTTGAATTTACAAACTGCAGACACTGTTATCATCTTCGACTCCGATTGGAATCCTCATCAAGATATGCAAGCGCAGGATCGGGCACATCGTATCGGACAAAAGAAGGAAGTACGAGTACTTAGGTTGATAACAGCCAATTCAGTTGAGGAGAAAATTTTGGCAGCGGCTAGATATAAATTGAATGTCGATGAAAAAGTTATTCAAGCCGGTAAATTCGATCAGAAATCTACTGGAGCCGAAAGAAAACAAATGCTCGAACAAATCATCAGGTAAGATTCTGACAAATGACATGCAACGAGTTCGATTATTAACGTTCAACTAGTGTTTACGAAAGTACCAGAAATACACTTTTATTCAAGTAGTTCATAGAGTTCACAGATGAATTTTTCAATTTTCAGAGCTGACGGAGAAGAAGACGAAGAAGAGGAAGTTCCTGATGACGAAACCATCAATCAGATGGTAGCCAGATCTGAAGAGGAATTTAATACGTTCCAGTCTATGGATATTGACAGAAGAAGAGAAGAAGCGACTCAATTGCACAGAAAACCTCGTCTTCTCGAAGAACAAGAAATTCCTGAAGATATTTTAAAAGCTTCATTCGAGTTCGAAGAACAGGAGAGAGCCAGAGAAGAAGGAAGGGAAGTTGTTGAAACTAAGTCCGATCAAAGAAGACGTCGGAAGGAGGTTGATTATAGTTCTGATCTTATGTCAGATGATCAATTTATGAAACAAGTCGAAGAAGTAGAAGATGAGAATGAGAGATTTGTAATTGAGCGAAAACAGAAAAGAAAGAGAAAATTGGCGGGATTAGATGAGAATGATGACTCGATGGATGACGTTCTGAATGCGAAGAGAAAAAAAACTCCTCCAGAATTACAAGAAGCTATGAAGAAGTATTTGAAAATAATAATGATTGTCAAAGGAAGTGATGGTCGTGTTCTTTCTGACGCTTTTGTTGAATTACCGACCAAAAAGGAGTTGCCAGATTACTATCAGATTATCCAAAAGCCGATGGATTTTGCCAGAATTGAAAAGAAAATTGATACTGGAAGATACGCATCAAAAGATGAGTTCCATAGTGATGTTGTCTTGGTCTTCACAAATGCTCAAACTTATAATGAAGAAGACAGTGAAATCTATAGTGATTCAAAGATTTTGCAGTCGATGTGGGAGAAACTTTTCGTAGTGGTGAGTTTTTATAAATAATATAAATCAATTTCACATGTGTTCTTTCAGTTAGGACAAGAATTAAAGGTGACCGAGCTCGAGAAGCAGTTAGCTGATGGTTCTGTGACGAAAGAAGAAGTGGCAAGAGAACGTCAGAAATTAGCGCTCATGATGGGTGTACCGGTGGAATCGTTGAACAAAATGGCAACTCAAAATGCTTCCGCTTCTTCTTCTGGAACAAGTGGTGCACCGTCTACATCCGCGGGTTCGTCTTCAACTCCAGCTGTCAAAGAGGATATAAAACCAGTGGTGCCAGTCTCTACAGAAGAGGTTTGTTCAATGTAAAATTAAAGAAAAATGTCGGTTTTTTTTTCTGTGAAGAGACAGGAGTTTTGAAAATACTCAGTTTTACTTTCAATATGTGTTCTTTATCACAAGTGAATATCTTCTTTGACGTTTCGAAGTTTTGCACTGAATTGTGCGAAAAATTTGTGAGCTGAAAACTTTTGAAAACGTATTCGTGATCATTTTCTTCTTAAAGTTAAATATTGAACTTCGAAGTTTGCTCCGAAGACTATTTTTTTGTTCCAAATTATCAGTTCTCTAATCAAGAATGAAAAATAACAGATTGGATATTTCAAAATTTTGTGAAAACAACTTCATTGGTTCCTCTACTCTTTGAATGGAAGTTTGTTCATTATTTTTGAAACAAAAACGAGCTGAATGTTTGAACTTTTGATGATTGACGCGTTGTAAAATATCTTATCAAATGTTTTTTCTCAAATATCGATTTTCGTTTCTATCAAAAGTTTTATTTTTTCAGCAAGCCCCTTCTTCAAGCCGTCGGAAGTCGAAACCTGTAAAACGTGAAGATGATGAAGAAGACGAAGAAGGAATGGATGATCAATAAGTTGTACCTGCATAATCTCTTTTTTGTGATTTTTTCGGCGATTCATGGGAATATCCGTTTTGTCAGGATTTTCTTGAGTTCCTCCAATTCCACCCTTTTCTCGTCTCAATCTAACTCTCATGTGCAAAAGTTTCATGTACTTACTTATCTTATCCACACTATTTTTATTCCAGAATTAATTTATTTTATTTACCACACTTTTTATCTGAAATGAATTTTTATGAAAGTCACAGTTCGAAAGATAAACTTCGAGTTTTTGGTGCTCTTTATATTTTCCGTTTTTTCTCGAGACAAAAAAAATTCTGGTTTTTTACAGGAGGAAATGGCAGGAGTACTTCGATCTACAAAGGTAAATATGTTTTCACATAAAAAATGTAGAAGTTGTTTTTGAACTGTATTGGGAAAGTTTTTAATCTGATTCCGTGTTCAGGGTCTCGTAGCAGTAGTGACTGGAGGAGCTTCGGGTTTAGGACGAGGTACGGCCGAAGTGTTAACTCGTGCCGGAGCAAAAGTAGCTATTTTGGATTTACCACAATCGAAAGGAGCTGATGTTGCTAAAGAGATTGGAGCTATTTTCACACCAGCCTCGGTCAGTTTCTGATTTTTCGATCTTATAACATTCAGTTCTAGGTCACTTCGGAAACAGAAGTGAAAGCAGCATTCGACAAGGTCCGGGCAGAGTACGGTAGATTGGACGCGTTGGTGAATTGTGCTGGAATTGCATATGCTTTCAAGTTATATTCAGTCAACAAAAAGAAGCATGTCGAATTGGATAAAATTAAGCAAACTTTGGACGTGAGTTTCGAATAATCGTCTCTTATAAATCATATTTTTTCCTGTAGGTAAATGTGGTTGGAACATTCAACGTGATCCGACACGGAGTTGCTTTGATGGCCGAGCATGAGAAAGATGAGAATGGTCAACGTGGTGTTATTGTGAACACAGCATCAGTTGCGGCTTTTGACGGACAAACAGGTCAATCTGCGTACAGTGCATCGAAGGGTGCCATCGTTGCGATGACTTTGCCATTGGCTCGGGATTTTGCTGGGGACGGGATTCGTTTCAATACAATTGCACCAGGATTGATGGATACCCCATTGTTGTCATCACTTCCAGATAAAGTGAGTTGATTATTGTTAAGTTTGACTTGGAAAAAGTATGTGCTCTGTAGGTAATTGGTGAAAAGTAGCGCATAGTTACAATGAATAATACATGAAATATTCTTTAAGTTTTTTGATGATTGTAATATTGGTAAAATGGCTGAGAATTCGAAAAAAATGTGGGTTAAAAATTCCAAAACAAACAACGAGATAAAAACCAATTCAAAAATACTGAAAATCAGAAACAACTTTTCTTCGTGTCACAAAATTTCACTGACGAAATGAAATGTTGAAATTCAAATCGAAGCACATTCAATTTCGAATTTTTCAGGTCAAAACTTTCTTGGCTCAGCTGATCCCGAATCCATCGAGACTTGGAAGTCCACAAGAGTATGGTCATTTAGTTCAACATATCATTCAAAATCAATATATGAATGGAGAAACTATCCGATTTGATGGAGCTCTTCGCATGCCAGCATAAATTAAGAAGAAAACATATGATTATATTTTAGACGAGTTAATATTTACATGTTTCTATTATCGTTATTCATAAATTTTATCATTCAACTGTTTTTTGCGATGTGCAAAGTACAACAAATTACAAAAAAAAATACAAAAATTAACGTGCAAAGTGACAATATTTTTTGTAAGAAATTTCCATTGTTTTTACAAAAAAATTACAAAAAATTTACAAAAAACGTGCAAAAAAAAATAAACACAATGGAAAATTGGCAAATTTCTTACAAAAAATATTGTCACTTTGCACGTTATTTTTTGTATTTTTTTTGTAATTTGTTCTACTTTGCACATCGCATTTACAATCGAATTTAAACACACAAAAACACGTTTCATGAGAAATCAATTTATTATTTGAGCAAATGATCTCTTTTTGAGCTTTGTATAGGGATTTAATCGAATCGTTTGCTTGGATCAGCCATATATGAATGTTTTCCTGAAACGAAGAACGTTTTTGACAATTTCATTCTGTTACGAGTCATTGCTATAACTTTTAAGCAAACTGTCAGAAGTATGGCTTTTAGATTAAAATATTTATTTCCGTGACTGGTATTTCAAAAACATTTCAAAAACAAAATTTCAAGTGAATTTCGAATGACAGGAACATGGCTTTCTTGAATTGTTGTATTTCAGAATTTTCGGAATCTTTCTGACGTTAAATGAAAATCTAATATTTGGCGAAGTTTAATTTTATTTTTAATTGACCAAATCCAGCGATTTATGGACTTTTCCATCGTTGATTATAAATTTTTTGAAGTTTAGATGAGGTTCTGCATAAATGATCTTTTTCATCAGTTATTCCACATTTTTCGAGAAGTTCTGAAAAAAAAATTCTTTTCAACTTGCCTGAGATTTGTTCTCACTAGGACTAATCAACAATTCTTTATCTTTATCTCCATTTGAAATGTCTTCATAAATATCCTTGAGAGCAGCATACTTTGGAGCAATTGTTCTCAAGTAATCAGTTTTATCAGAAAGCGCATCTCCAGTTTTAATAACTTATCCAGTAGATATTTCATCCCATTCCATGAAATTTGCACTGTTCAACACACTGTCCATCAAGTTGTAGAGAGACATAGAGTCGATATCTGGTCTCTTAAAAATAACATCGAAAGGTTATTTTTATTGACAAAAAGCTGAAATCTAGTCCCTGAGCTTTTGACTTATATATCTGACATGATTGAAAATATTTGACCTGATAAATTGGTTTTCCGAATTTCATATCGAGGTTTTATGACTTTCTGAAATTTCTGGAATTCCCGAAAGGTTATGGAAAAGAATTTTTGACTCATTTTTCCGCAAAAAAGCAGGGATACAATTAGGTTCATATTTTTAAAGGGGTATTCGTGTGCAAACACGACAAAAATGCGACAATTTACGACGTCTCAGCGATTTTGAATCACACAACTTTTCAATATATCTCGTAAAAAAGTGAAACACGTCAACATTTTTCAACAATTCCACAATATGACCATGATTGAGCAAGTGTTATATCGAGAACTCTGTAACATACTTACCAAATGCATCATTTCTATGTTATGGTTTTGAGAAATCATTGTGATATCATCAATATCCCATACAAACACAATATTGTGCTTTCCGTTGTCATACGAACCCGAAGAATTAGATACCCATTCAGTGTTTTCAGACAACGAAGGCATAATATACCGTTGTATATAGGATGTATAAAGATCGCCAGGGTAGAGAGTTTGTGCCAAATATGTCGATATTAACTCGGCTGGCATCGACTGCATTCAAATCCAGACGAAGTCTGCGTAGCTGTTCACGAATATGAATATTTGAATTTGATGCACCCATAAAGTTATATATTGCAAGAAACATGTTACAATTCTCATCCATTGTCTTGGGCGATTTTCGTAGCTGAAATATTCATGAATAAGGTAAAAAGCTCATGATTAAGATGAAGGAATTCGGCAAATCGTTCTTGAATTAAAGAATAACTCGAATATAAGGAAACTCTCAAAAGTTGTTTCATTCAGAAAAAAACTTTTTGAGTGCCTTCATCCAAACACGGTCTTGCGGCAGCCAATCGATAAAAAAGAGCGCAAAAACGTGTCTCGTGTGATCTACATGTTCCTCAAAATTGTGGGTCTACGAATTCCAAGTATGTTTGCTTGAAACCGAGTCAAAAATTGTTGAATACATTTTCTAACATTATTTATATTTTCAATAGGCTTGATTTTTTTTTGAATTTTCAGACCCACAATTTGCTAAAACCTGTTCCGTATTATCCCATGTACTATTGTAACATTGTGAGTAACACATTAGCAGGTATTGTTTGTGTTTGAGTACGAGACTCTTTTCCAACTAGTATGTGCTTAGGTACCGGTAAATTCGTAACCATACCGGTAAAATCAAAAAGTTGTTTCTTGAGCGGTCAATCGATACGATACTCTATTGAAATCTCTATGTAAGGTTGTTTGATTTTAATGAAATAACTGTGGCATTCTCAATTGTGAAAAATTGATTATTTTATTGAAAGTTGTAGTTTTTAATCAGAATTTAAAGCATTACAAGTATTCATAATTTGTTGTTTCACAGCCTCGATTTCCTCAGCAGTCAATGAATCCGATACAATGTCGAAATCTCCATCATCAATGAACACAGTGCTATTGCTGCGAGTCTGAAAAATATTTCTTTCGTGAGAGGTACTGTAGTTACAGTTCTTTGAAATAGTGAAAAACGGGCTGGACACAACATTAAACACACTCAAACGACACTCATAAACTCACATTACGCAATACTATCCTAGGCTTTTTCTGAAAATGTTCGGTATTTCTTATGTACTAAAGGAAGACCCTGATGTTGTCCTCAAGAAGTGTGAACTTACCCCAAGATAGATGATTGGTTGTTTCAATACTGGATCCACATCGATGTCACGTTTTGATCTACCACGTGAACGGTTCTCGCCAGATTCCTCGCTACTGTCGGAATCAGAAGACGAAGAAATATGAGTGGGTTGACTAGCAGAAGATGTTGATGTGCTGTTGCTGCCGTCCCATTCTGTTTCTTCCTGAAAAAATGAGGATTTATTTTTTTATATCATAGTTTGTATTCTGGGCTTTTGTGAAGTTTTTTTTCTAATTTTCAATTCCATGTTCGGTTATCTCAAAATACTTGGTTTTCAAAATCACGAGCCTAAATTCAGAAAAATTTAACTTAACAGATGTCAGCGGATTTCAAGTGACCGTTATTAGCCGGCTGCAAATCATTACCATGTCTCATTTTTGTAGTTATTATAGTTTCGAAATGAAATTTCAAAACTTCTAAAAAAAAAGTGTGGTAGAATAGTCGAGAAAAAAAGTGGAAATCTAAGAAAAATACAGAAAAGTTTGAGCTAACGTTATAAAAAAATGATTTCGAGCTCGGATTTATCGGAACCAATTTGAAAAAAAAACAAGATCAAGTTCGGCTTTCTTTCAAAAATTGTAGGAAACTATTTTCCTGGTATAACCGGATACATAGAAATCGTTTTCTGACATCAATAATTTGACAAAACCTCATTTCACGTGATACTGATTTTGTTTTGGCTTATATCTTCATTGTTGGGGTCAAGGAACTCGCCAAGTTGATCTTAAATGAAAGAGCATACTCTTTTGAACTAAAACCCTCGCTGGACTTTTTTATCGAAAAACCTAAATAATTTCCTAAAAAAATCATTTGACATCTGGAATTTGGAACGTTTTGATTTGAAACGCATGTACAGTACCGCTCATTAATATATACAAACAAAAAATCAACTTTTCACGCTATTAAATCACATGTGCTGTTTCATATCAAAATCTGAAAATTTTCTAGCATTGTTTTGGCTAGACCCGACCCCTGAAAACTCAGAAAGATTTTGGCGTCGATTGATTAATTTTCAGCAGAGTTTCAGTTTCAGTCAGAAATGTGAAATTGTATATATTAATGAGCGGTACTGTATGTGAATAAATATCAAGTTTCGAACTTTTATTTATTTTCGCAAACTAGAATTTTCGGTGATAAATCTCAAGAGTGTTATTTAAAAAAATGTGCTTGTCATTTTTCCTCTACTTGATAATCTCAGATTTGATGAGAAAAATCTATGAATCTAACATTTACAGTATCCCCCTACTCACTCGACAAACCAGCTTCTTTTTGTGACTTTTTCGATAAATAACCCATGAAGATACAACAACAGTCGACAACAACAACAGTAGAATTATCCTCATTTTTCTGAAAATATTTTTCTGTTTTTTTTCTTGCAAAATATGTGAAGAATAAAAAGAAGGCGGCCGGGGTTGTTTTGTTGAAGTGAACTGGTGCGAAGCGAAACAGATCTAAAACCGGATGGTCAAGGTTGGAAAGGAATACTGTAGACAACATAAAAATAATAAGGAGAAGAATGAATGAACGAGGGAGAAGAAATCAGTTACGTCAAGTAATTGAACTCTCGCGTGAATGCGTTGAACCTTGTTGATTTGATTAGTCTCTCAACTAATCGCTAGTTTTGTTTGACAAAAAACATAAATATCGATCTTAGATCTTTTTGAGAGGTCAAAATAAATGGAACAAGCTGGAAATTGACTTGAATGGAGAGGGGGGGGGGTAAAGAGACTTTGCAAATTGTTTTTAACAGAAAGAGCACATTTTTAAAAGTAAAACCATGGAAGGTTTTCGAACCAAAAAATTCTAGTCTTCGGAAAAAAAAAACTATTTGAAAATAGAAGTGTGGAATTATTCCAAATTTCAATTTTCGAATACATTTTTCTCAGATACCAGACTTTCCAGTTGAATATATGTATCTTTGCGAGTTTTGTCGTAAAATATCTTCTTGATTCATAATCAATAATATTATGTCAAGCCCTTTCAACATAGTTCAATAAAAACAGGCTCAAAACATTCAATTTTGGTTCGACTCGAAATATTCATATTTGTAATTTTTCCTGCCGAATGAGTGAAAAATAGAGCATGAACTGTTTGAAAATATATAATTTTTCAGAATAGCAAATTCATGTACGTTTCAAAAATGTATCATCAAATTAACAATTTGAATGTATTCGTTATTATCTTTTATTTTTATCCAAAATGAGTCTGATTTCTGGATTTGAATTTTTAAGGAATTTTTAAGACGAGAGTGTTGCTGTAAAAAATGTGATCTTTATTTTAAGAGCAACTTGCTGAGTCTCCGTTTACCTTCAAGAATTCTTCACAAAAATTGGAAAAAAAAATGGATCATAAATTCCTCACACACCAACTTATTCAGTATTTCCAATGTTGCGAAAAACCAGTCTTTTAACAATCTGACAAATTCCAAAAACTGACACCATTAATTTGATAAGGTGGTTCAAAAAAGGTTCAAATTGCAATGATCTCTTTGGCCCTAGCCAGTCAAAATTTTCAAGCAAGAAAAATGAAAACAATGTGTTTTGTAAAAGTAGAAGTGAATAGTGTCTCGTTTTCGTTTTCCCATTCATTCCATCAACGTGACAATAAGATTTGTAAAACTGAGAAGCGAGAAAGCACGCAAGACGAGGAGACGCAGACATGTTGTTTGTGTGCATTTTCTTGTAATACTCGCCAACAACTTTCCGATTAGAACCTAGTTTTTCGAATGGACAATACATAGGTACTGTATTTTCGAAAATCACTTGTTTTGTGGAGACCGTATTAAATAGATATATGCGAGTTGCTGTCGTCGGATTACTGTAGCTTAGATTTCAGAATTAATTATTGTTATAACCAAATTTTCTGATATAGGAACAAATTGATCTTTGGTCTCATTTTCACGTCAGAAGAGAAATTCTATGAGGCAAAGAATGCATCGCATTTTGGTTTTACCAATATAACGATTTGATTCTGAATTTTTGGTGGCGAAATTTGATTCCTTTCCCACTAACAAGATCGCATCCGTTGACTTCAACAGTAGCCATCAAAAAGTTGTAATATACTGTTGGTTCAAAAGTCATAAGTCGGCTCAAAATTGCCCGTTTGGCCCCATATTCTGCATAGTTATACTCAAATATATAAGCAATGAGGATTTTTTTTTGTAGAACACGTTTGTAGCAAAATAAAAATAAAAATATTAATATTTCTTTTTTTGCAATTTTTTTTTTCTATTTTCCGAAAAACATATTCTTACCGGACAACTTGTGAGAACTTTGGAGGATGTGTTTTTTTACAAATAGAATGTCTTTCTAGGTTGGTAAACTCATTTGACGAAAATTCTCAAATGAAATGTTTATCAGATTTTAAGATTATTTTTTATGAAAACCTACAGGAAATCAAAAATAGTGCAGAAACAAGAACACTCATCAGAATCTATATTGTTTGCTGACTCGGAGCCATGAATATACAATCAATTTCTTCGGATATAGTTCATAAAAAACTGGGCCTTGTCACTTATCCCTATGTGTACAACTGTGAAAAATATGAGCCCAAACGGAGCATTTTGAGCCGAGTTTTGATGATCTAATCAACATTATACAGTCTTTTGCTCATTACAGCCAGACACTATATGTTCAAAAACGTTCAATCACATCCGTTTTGTCACAAAATAATATCAAAGAACTGATGTTGCTTGAAAAATTTCATGAAAGTTCATATTTTTTGTTGTTTCATTTTGATGAAAGCCGATCGAGGTAAGTGGACAGAAGTACTCGGGGAAAAATCGGCAAACTTGCGGCAATTTGGCGCAAACTTGCGACATTCGGCTGTCGCAAGGCTTGCGGTGTTCTTGCGCCCATAGTCGCAAGCTTTGCGACATCTAGCAGCAAAACTACTGCACGGCTTGCGACACCCTTGCGCCAGAAAAAAATGTGTCGCAAGTTTGCGACAAACTGCCGCAAGCTTGCGACAAGGAAAAAGCCTTGCGACATGCTTGCCGTTTTTTCCCCGAGTAGTCAATTTGTATTATTACATTAATCCATTGCGATTCTCAGATCTACGAAAATAAATACTTCTGGAACGTTTTAGTTTGTGAAATCATCACAACTCGTTCGAACCTTTTCAACAACCTCGACAGCGTTTCCCTCCCCATCCACCATATTTATTTATTCTCGTTTTCGTCACGCTTTACATTTATGTATGCTTGTATATAATACTGTCAAAACTCGATATAATAATATGTATATGTAAATTGAATTACCCAAATCCGATTATCCTTTTCGGTTCCTTTCGCATTCTCTTGTCGCAATACTTCTTCTTCTTCTTCTTCTTCTTGTTGCGCATCCGGCCAAGATGAAAACAAATATTCGAAAGAAGAAGCGGAGACCAACCAGGCGGCCATTATTGTATGTGTATGTTGAATATTTCGGCTTGTTTGTATACACATGTTTTCACCATCATCAAAAACATTATTCACTCGATGTTTCTTCAGCTCAACACCGGCCGAGCCTATTAATAATTTTCGCGTTTTTAGGGTATTTTAGTGAGGTCTATTGCCGATTCGGTACCAGACGGTAGTTCTGAATACCAATATCGAACATCTTAGGAACCAGAATCTTTCGTTGTGCTGAATTTAGATGCATTTTTTGTCCGAAACTTGTAGTTTCTTGAATCGGATTGAAATTTAAAAAATTTTCTTAATTTTTTTTAGAATCGGACCCAAAAATGGAACAGTTCCGAAATATTAAAACTAGAAAAAAACTTGTGTGAACTGGATACATATGAGAACTATCAAATCTTTGAAGATCCAACGTTCAACTACTGTATCAGATTTTCCAAATTTGAGCAGCCCTGAAAAAGAGGCTTCGAAAATTATCTCATCTGATTATTTTCCAAGTCCTACTCCATTGAACTCCACACTTCACAAACGGTCTTTATGTAAACGAAGTTCAATCCTCAAACTCAATTTTTGATGACTTATGATTAATTTCCGGCTAAGTCTGTTATCTTGATTATTATATTTGATTTCTGAGTCACAGAATCTGAAAACTTGAAATAAATAAACTTTAATCATACTCTGATTACGAAGCTATCCAGTTTTGATAATTTCGAAAAATAATTTTGTTTTGTTCTGTGTTTCCGGGTTACTATGTATATTAACCCCATTTTTTTTTCTATTTTCGAACAATTTTTCTGACGAAATTATTGTTAAAATGATTCTTTTCAGACTTGAATAAAAAAAATTCTTCAAATTTTTTTTGAAAAAAATGTTTGAAAATCATCGAACCCCTCCCTTATGCATTCATACCTTCTCAATTGTATTTCTGATTTCATTCATCATCGTTCGTTTGTATCAGGGGTGTCTATTTATTTGCTCATCGGATGCTCTTTTCTTTACCTAAATCTGAACCGTCTTTTGTTTTGTTTTGTTTTGTTTTTGTGCCTCAATGATGCATTCTGTTTACCTATAGTGTACGACGATTTTGATTCGATTTCCATTTGATGTTCATTCACAGAGAGGTCGAAGGTCTCTTCATTGTTTTTGGGTATGGCAAAAAATATTGCTGTGAAATAGTTTTGAAAATTAAGCTCAGTTTTCACATTTCCATGTCAAATCTTTTCGTTACTGCACAAAGTTCATGGTCTATATGAACAATGTCAGTGCTTCTCGGTCTCTACAAAAATTGGAGAATAGATTCTAAGTTCAATCTGTTTCGTTATAATAAACTTGGTTTTGAACGTGTGCAGAAAAATTCAACGTCACTCAGTGGCAGAATGGTAATTACTGAATTACTGAATTTCGGAAGTGTTGAATGAGTCCACCGATCGAGTTTTGGACAGTAATGTATAAAGAGAAAAAAATCTATGTCTAGGTAACTGTAAATTCAATTTCTAGTTTTCAAAAAAGGTTCACTTCCGAAAAATAAACAAATTATTTGTTTGTGAAGGATTTCAGAAAAGCAGAAACTTGCAAAAACTCTTGACCACAGATTTTTTCGTTTTGAACAATTTTCTAGAAAGCTCAGACCTTTTTTTAGGTCCAAAACATTATCATGTGACTCGATCCTATCCAGAAGCCACACTTTTGTACTCTGCTATCTGAACCCAGGCAGTTTTTTTTTCGCTGAAATGTGTCAAACACTAAACTCAACCTAGATGTTCTCTGAATTTTCATGAAACCTCAAAAATTAGCTTCGTTTGACACTTATCACTTTTCAATATCTGGAACTAGATACCTATTTTTCATTGTCAGAAACATATATTCTTGTTGAAGTTGTTTAGAAGAGTCAAGCTCGCTGACCCATCCCCGACCCTTCACCCACTCCCCCTCTACCTCTCTACACCTTCTCTCATCGTCTGCCTCTTCACCTTCCAATTTCCGAAATCTAGTTTCGTTCATTCCTTCCATCCATCCATCCATCCAGTCTTTTTTTCTCCATTCATTTTCGTTGTTATTTGCTCTACGTGACACTGTCTTTTCGCTCTCTTCTCTGCTGACCATTCCATAGAAAAAACAAACTTTTTTTGCTTGCTCCTCGGTTTTTTTGTGCGTTTTTCTTGCTGGCGATTGGAGATGCGATGCTTATCTTTTGTTTTAACATATATTGTTTTTGTCTTCTCAAGAACATATCTGGATAGTTGAGTTCTTGAATCGAAATGAGAAAGATTCTCAAGGATTACTGTACATAGTTTGCACATTTGCCTAATTTTGTTTGAGTTTCGGATTTGAATATAAATTCAAACGTGAGAAACTCGAAATTCAAGTTCTCCCTTCGGTGTAGTTTTCTTGAAGACCATTATCAACCACATCAAAAAAAAAAGAAAAAAACCGAAACGTAAACAATTTTTGTCATTTTCTACTTGACCTTGAAAAATTTTTCTGCGAAACCGAAAAATGAGATGTTTTTGTTACTTTCTAGTGGATTTTCCAGTTTGTCTCTACATAATATGAAATGAGATGAACAAGTAGATATTATTCCTATTATTTCTAATGTGGTGGTTGTTCTGAAACCAACCACACAACTTTTCATTTTGTTTTCTAATTACAACTTTTTGAAGAAGTTACAAACTTCAAAACAACGAAGAAAAGGATGAGATAAGATCTGTCCTTTTTTGTAAAATTTATTTCATTTCATTTTTTTGCTGTTATTGTCTTTTTGGGAGGGTAATTTTGTTTTTCTCGATTTTATCTCGTTTTTCACAGGTTCTATTGTATCTTACTCTATCGTGTCTTAACTGGTGTATAAGTGGTTTCAAAAATTATGAGCAATTAAAGGTCGGACCTTTTTGTGTCTGGAAAAATCTACGAAATCTAAGACGAAACATATTATATAAACATGAAAAATATTTGGGAAATTGAATTTAAAGTTTTTATCGTTTGTAGATTTAGGGTCCAACTCAAACGAATTCTAACAGTGTTTAGGGTTTTTTCAAGAATTCACAATCTTTCCTCGTTTTCGACGCATTTTATATAAGTTTTTTGGGTTTCGTTAGTTTCAATTTTCACAAAACAATGTTTTTTAGAAAAAATTCTGAAAATGGGTAGGGTCGCAGGTTTTCGATGTGCATAGGGTTAACCTTTAATGATATTTTGTGAAAATACCAAACCGACCGCCCTGATCACTATCCTGAAGTCCAAATTTGCTACAAACTCCTCGCTAAAAGGTTATGATTTCTCGATTTTTCAAATATATTTCTCTCATATTATTTTGAAATGGATGTTGTCAAATTAGACATTTATAAATTGGAAAAAGTCTAAAATGAAAACATTTGTGATATGAATAGACCTGAAGGAACCTTTTTGGATACTCAAACATCAATGAAAATTGAATTAAATTTTTTTTTTAATTGTGGAGCTGTGGTCATCAATATAACGTTTGCCATTGATTTTTTTTGTAAAGACTGAGAGACAATCTAAAAATCTGGTGCGCAAAATTGTATCGTCAAATATTTAGAATCTATACACATTTAACATTATGAACAATTATGAGTAAAAGACAATTTCGATAGAGCGCACATAACCCACTGAGCAGATTGAGCAGAATGTTTCGCTTTTCTTGTTTGATGCTCCTGTAGCCCCAATTCTCAGATTTATTGCTCACAATCAGCACAATTATTTGAACCTTCTTTTCAGTGAAACATATATTTAACTTGCAGTCCTACTTTAAGCCCTGAACAAAGGAAAGACTGGACTACTGTAGGCATTGTGGTTTCATCAATGGCAAGTCAATCCTGAGAATCAGTTCACAAATTGCTGCCATTCAATTGTTTTTATTTTGAACCTAGTCTCTCTCCATCTCTCTATCTTTTTATTTTCCTCCTCATTCTCTTTGATAATGGTAAAAATGGTGTGCGCACTTAACCTACTTTTTAAATGTGTTTTTTTTTTGAACATTTCCTACTTACATATTTTAGAACAAAAAAAGTTTCTTCATCTTCCAAATATTTACAGTTTTCTTTCGAAAATTGAAAGTAAA
Organism: Caenorhabditis sp. 38 MB-2015; assembly: GCA_900536415.3. Lineage (NCBI taxonomy): Eukaryota > Metazoa > Nematoda > Chromadorea > Rhabditida > Rhabditidae > Caenorhabditis > Caenorhabditis quiockensis. Next base: position 77,597 of record LR548707.1, read on the forward strand.
AAGACTTTCTTTTTCTCGATTATGATGATCGTAATCAGATGTTGTTGTTGTTGTTATTGTGTCAGCGCAAGCTTTTTCCATGTTCTTGTCTCGCTGCGCAGAAACAAAATCCACGAAAATATTGTTATGTTCTTTCGTGGCTGGCCACAACGCGAACAAGTTTTTTGGCTGCTTCTTCTGTTTTGTCCATTAGAAAATATAATATTGTTGAATGTATGTATGTGATATTATTATTGTTGTCTTCTTCTTCTTCTTCCTGTATTGTTCATTTTTTTGCGGTGTTTTTGTTGTTGTTGGATTGTTTCAAGTTTTCCGCGGTTTTTCTTTTTATGTCATATATCTGGGAGGTCTAGATAGGATAGATGTACATTTGCTGGAAATTGAATCTCTGCAAATTAATGTAATAGGATAATTTTATTATATTTTATTTGAACTAGAAATGTGAAGTCTGAAGAGCTGCCTACCAATATCATTTTATATCCTTTTTTGTTAAATTTGAACGCTGAAACGTACCTTGTCCAAGAAAAACGGTCAAAAATGTATTTTCCTAAATGAATCCTTCAAATATTTCTGGTCATACTAGTGGGGATTCTTCATAATTGAGCCCGAAAATTGGCTTTTCTTGGACCTACAAAACTTCTTATAGGTATGAAGATCGTATTTTTCCATTTTTGATCGAGTTTTATGTAATAAATCCTAGTGTACGATTCAAAAAAAACTTCGAAAAATTCTGGGCTAAATTAGATGTTTACATTTGATTTCAATTTCAAAACTATATGAAAATATTCAAACTTTATCCTACACAAGGAAAATGATGTAATCAACAGAGCAACCGGTTGCAAAAAGAGGATCACGATCTTCCCGATTCAACTTTTTTTCTTCAAATTTGACTTCCTGATAATCATAATATTTCCATCAACCGAATTTTTTTTTAAATTATGGATGATGAAAATTATTTTTTTTTTACTATTTTAAAATTTTATAAGTGTAGCAGTTATGAGAAAAGATTTGATTCAAGAAATCGGTGACTTTGTAATAATTTGTTAGCGTAGTCAATCCATTGCACTCTAATCAACATATTCTGTTTCTTGTCTCGCATAAAATTTGAGCTAATTTTCTATGTCAAATTAGGGTCGTAAAATTACAAAATACTTTTTCGGCATGATTTCAGTTCTGCATTTGGTTATTATTGACGCCTATTTACTGCAAACCAAATATAAATATCAATGTGACAATGAAAATATCTTGTTTCATTCAATTATTCCGATTATGGAAAAATATATACAGTACCCAAGAAAACATGCACATAAAACGGCCATTTCTGATTCAAAGGGTGAGTTAAACCCACTGAACAAGGATCTTTCAAAAGAAAGAGCACCATGTGTATACATAGTGAAACCACTGGGGAGATTTTGTTGAAAAATCTAATGTTAGAAAGATAATTAATTTTAATTTTAAAATTTGGATAATTTCCACATAGTTTTATATATGCTGAACTTATTGGTGAATTTTGGGTGTTATACTGTTAAACAGTTTTTTTTTCGTTTAAAGGTGGACTGTTGTTTTAACGTGTTTTTTGCAGTTATAAACTTGCCGTTTTCACCATACATTCAGAAATAACTTAGATACACAGGTTCGAAGTACTGTATCACGTTAAACTGTCTCTTTTTTAGAAGTACACAATAATGGTTAGATCTGGCAATATCAAAGTTCAGTTTCTAAACATAACATCCTTGCCTCATCAGCAAGCTTCCGTGTAGTTCTCTCGGACAATCTAAAACCAACCATTTCTATCTTTGATTTCGAATGTTTCTTCCATCTAACTAGCTACCACTTATTTAAACACTAATTTTTTTTTTTTTTTTGTTCCAAATTACCTTTTTCTTCTTCTTCTTTTTTCTTTTTTTTCCACCTGACTAGATAATACAAGTACTTTGCCCCGATTACTGTAGATTTTTCGGAGAAATTATTTTTCGTACAAAAAAAAATGAAAATAAATAATGAAACATTTTTATTGAAACTTTTTCTATTGTATGTTTTATACATGGGTGTAGTTTTTTGTTATTATTAAATTGCAAAAAAATCATTTCATAGTTTTTTTTTCGCGGAAAACTACAGTAGTCCTTGATAGTATATATTTATCAGTCAGTGAACAAAATAAACTTTACAAAACATATCTGTTCTATGTTATTATTATATATGTACAGTACTCTTTCTTATCAAAATGTTAGTTTCTTCTCCATCTTCTACAGCTTCATAGCCGGTGTAAGAAACCAGCTTTTTCATGATCAGCATGTCTGCGTCTCTCATATTCATACATTCTTTCCTATCAATGTCCAATTGATTAGAAAGAAAATGAAAAAGAAGAAAAATATGATGTTATGATGATTTTTTCAGAGAAGACAGACTATTTTATTGTGTATTTTTTGATTGATTGTTTACAAGAGAGTTTAGTTGTATGAGTAGATAGTACTGTAGTTTCTGAGTTCAGATATATTGAACTTGATTTCTGAATCTTCTCGCCATGTTTTCATTTTTTTTCTTTGCCTTCGGATTTTCTAAGGAACCTGAAGTTGGTTGTCCAGATTATATCTGACCATGAGACAGGTCGTTTTCCTTTGTTGGTTGTCTCTATTACCTACGGTTCATCTTAAATTTTTCATTAATTTATTTCAAAAGGCGAATTTGAGCTCTGTAACACGAATATTGGATCTTAGGGGTGTTAATCAAAGCCTGATTGCAAACCATAACTAGTTTTCTCCTTGTTGTTTTCGTTTTTCCAGCCTGGAAACAGGTTAGAAATTCTGTAAACCTTATATGCTTTGAAAAAGGATTCTTCTTTTAGTGAGACAAAACTTCCAATTCGAACCTTCTGAACCAGAGGCCAAAATTGTGGTTTCTGAAACAGACCCAATCATCCCAAAAATTCTCTTGAACCGGATCTCAAAGGAGCCTTTAATAAAAAATAAAATATTTTGAATTTTTGATAAGATTCGCGTAGTGGAATATCTTTTATTAATATTTTATTATCTTAATACTTTTGTGAAACGCAGTTTGTTCACTAATCTTCATAACTCGGCACAAAATAGTTCGTTTGGTTCCAAAAATTGCACAGTTGTGCTCAAGTGTATAAGAAATGTGTTTCAAGTACCACTGTGCAACATTTGTTTCCAAACGAACTGTTTTTGAATCGAGTTATTAACAATTAACTAACAGTATACAAACTTTACTCAGCTACTATGTAGTTCCATTTCTGATGTCCGATTCACGAGAGCTGATAAAAATCTATTCGGATCTGTTGCAAAAAATTTAACTTTATTCTTGACTTCATAAAATTCTCTTTCCAACTCAAAGTTCAAATCGAATATTTCGAAATTTCTGTATAACGACGATTTGGTCTTTTTTTGTTTTTTTTTTCACTTTTTTTCAATATGAACTTTGTTTTGAAAACTTGCAAGATATAGCCTAAGATTTGTGAACCTGAAAACGAAGAGTAACAGAATTCAAAAAATTATAGAAAAATCCTCTCAAATACCTAATTCTTTTCAGTCAGTAAAATACGTTTCAACCGTTTCGTTATTTCAGAATTTCTTTTGAATCAATGTTCCAAACTTCATTTATTTTTTTCTAACTATATCATCTTAAATATACGTTCCCTATTCAAAAATGCTAAACTCATATGACAAAGTCAGCAGTTTTCTTCATGCTTTTTTGTTTGTCACAGGAAGTTTAACCTCGGAACAGCTTTTATTATAACATTTTCATGTTGAACAATACTTGAGGTTAACAAAGGTGACATCTGATTTTACAGCTTCGATTTTTGGTTAGAGGTGAAAGAAACAAAATGAATGAGACCTGATTTCATGAACCAATGTAACTGATCCCCCAACTCATACCTCCTACCAATTCCGATCTCCATATCGAATCCCCCGAAACAACTGTTTTCGCTTTCCTTTAAATTGTCCCCCAAAAAAGTCTGCGCCGCGCTCTTCTATTCTTTTCTTCCAATTTCTTGTCAGTTTATCATTTCAACAAAAAAACATTATTTAGGTCTTTCTCCTTCTTCTTCTTTTCTTGTTATCTTTTTTGTTGTTCGGATTTGCAAAGTTTACAACTTTCAGATATGGCATAGATCGAAACATCATGAAACGTTTGATATTTCTACTATTCTTTTTGACAAACTCGGGCCGATGTGCCAATTTGTCGTCATTGATCGAGGCGTTGGAGCCGAACAAATTGTGTTCGGTTTATGATCCATTCAAGGTTCTGCCGGAGAATAATAAGGTTGGTGGAAGATGGAGAGACAGGGACAAAGAAAGACAGAGAGAGAGACAAAGAGAAACAGAGTGAAAGAGATACTTATTCCAGTTCCAAATTGGCGGCAGTTTCCCCCTTCACCACACCGATTGCACCACTCTCCGCCCTGAAACCGTTCAAGAAATCGTCGCCATTCAATGGGCTCTCACCCATTGGAATCAAAACGAGCAGAACCATGCTGCCAAGCTAGGTAACCCCTCATACCCACTTCCTCCATAAACTTCACTAGGATGATTCTAGGTCTCTACGCGGGTGATACATGTTCTCGATCAGCTGAATCGTTATCACAATCGCTGCGATTTTTGGATTCCGTCGGGTATCATGAGCCGAAAGAGTGTCGAACCGAAACACCGGGAGCCAAATTGCTCGGATTGATTGCGCCGAAAGACTACGAATCGTCGATATCATTGGGAAAGTTCTTGTCGGTTTCATCGATTCCGGTAGCAGCGTATTCGTCGGATTCGGTGAATGCGTTGACAGAGTTGGAAGTTGAGTATACTATTGCGACATCGCCAACTATAGGTGTATATGTTGATGCACTTATCAGGTATGTTATGAGGGTAGACTCTTTTCCAAATAACTCTCAATTGGACCTTATGAATTTCTACAAACCTCTTGAAACCTAGTCCGTTCAAAAAAGTGAAGGTCAAGCCATCATGTTATGAACATTTTTGATTTTGTCGAAACCTATTAATTCGCGAACCCATTCAATGATTTCATAATTAATCAAATTTTATTGTCTAATGATTCTTCACCTAATTAATCTGAAGGTCATTTTCTTTTCAATAACATATATTTTACAGATTGATGAATCAAATGCACTCAAACCTGATAACAATAGTCGATGATGGTTCACAATCTCCAATCGTCAAAAGAGTCATCGAACAACTCAGTTCAGCTGACATCTTTGTCTCTGAAACAATTCCAATTGATCATCCATTCCTCTCACAAGCTCTCGAAGACAGTGATTCGACAATCATTGTCAGTATTTTGAACAAAACACAAATGAAAAACACGATTTCGAAACAGTCGATTTATACAATGCATAAGATTTGGATTAGTATACCGACGGAGGGAGAGGTTTTGGATGAGGAAGAGCAAGAGTCGATTTTGAAAAAGGAGTCGAAATTGATATTGATCTCGTTGCAACCAAAGTATAAGGAACTGCCACAATTTAGAGATTATTTTGTGAGAGTGTTGAAAAATAATTATAAGAACTATCAATTGCTCACATCTTATATTGAACAGGTAAGTACTTGGAATTACGATAAGACTGGTCTGGGTGAACAGGGTCAGGCTACAACTAATACTCAAAGTTCAAAAAAAAAAACCATGAGTCAAACGCGTCCCAGAAACAGACCCTTGAAATCAAGTGATTTCTCATTTTTCACTTTCTGTACATCTGTGAAAAATTGAAACAGTCATCTTCAAATTTCAAAAAAGGGAACACTTTGAATCTTTGATTCAGGTTCTCTTAGAAAACTTTTTATGAGTTTTCTTTGGTTTTCATCAAACTTGGGTCAACCTCGTTTCTCACCAAAAAATAAGTTTCTTAGCGATTACCAAAATTAACATTCATCAACTATTTTTTCAGGTTCACAACTGCACCAACGAAGATTGTAACCTCGACAAGGAAGCGATGCTCACCAATTATGTCCAAGCCCGCACTACCGAGCCAGTCATCCGCATGACTTATGCATTTGCTGCTGTCGCCAAGAAACTCGTCGAAAACAAACAAGAAAAAGTATGCGCTCATGCATCAGTTGAATGCACTGATCTGATTATGAACACCTTCTTGGAATTGGATTATGAGTTCACTAAAAATGATCCATTGGAATTCTATGGCGAGAAACTCAAGTTCTATCAAAGTTCAGGAACTGAGAATATCTTGCTCGCTTCTGGAATGATTGTAGAGGCGATTGAGGTGTATAATGATAACAAGAAGGTTGTTAAGACTAAGCTGCTCTCTTTCACAACTGGATCACCACCTACAGTAATCATGTCTTCATTGAGATCAGAAGATCAGAAATTGAGAAGTATTTGTGCGCCATACCGCCCGTTCTGTGGTCAATGCCCTAATGTTCAATCAGTCAACTCGGATCGTCATTTCCTTTCTATTCCACGTCATTATCCATTATATCTTGTTGGATTATTCGATCTTCATAATGGTCAGAATTGTCAATCAATGAGCCAGACGGATATTTCACTTCCAATGGCTTTTGTGCACACAGTTTGGACTTTCAAGCAACGATTCCCTCAATTAGGATTGCTGAAGGATTTAGACTTTGGAGCATTATTGATTGACAGTTGCTCATCAGGAAAACAGGCAATCGAATCGATAGTTCGTTCCGAGACCCAGTGCTTTAGATTCAATCAAGCTGGAAGAAACATCACAATTGTGCCAAAATCAGTATTTGGATATGCTAGTGCTCTTCGCGGAGATTCACAAGAATCGCTTAAAGGATACTTCTCATCTGGAGACACTGATGCTTCACTGGTCTCTGTGGAATCCGAACATTCGGCACTTCAACATTCTTTCACTGCTCTGCCATCTTCAAGAAGTCAAGCATTGGCATTGTTGAAACTGTTGAATCGAATGCAATGGCAATTCGTAACAGCGGCAATAAGCGAACAAGATCCCGAATCGCTTTCGTTGTTCAGAGGTTTTGAGCGACTCGCACTTGATCGAGGAGTTTGCTTGGCTGAAGTGGTTAACATCAATGGTGGATTAACAAGTGCGACAACATCAAGCTCGACTAATGTCACTATTGTTTTTGCGACTGCGAGAGATGCGGCAAAATATCTGAAGGTGTTTAAGATCAAGAAGGATCATGTTCATATTATGATGGGAGATTCACACGATTGGTAAGTTTTTGAAGGGAGAAGTATTCGTCAACATTCAATCGGGAACACGCGCCCTATTGATAATTTCATACTGTTTCTATTTAAATGGAATTTTTCGCCGATTTTGAGATCATAATCGAACTCTACTGCTCGAATAACCCAACTGATCACCATTTGAAAAATTATGGTTCTTGAAATTTTTCGTATTCAAAAACGAAACTACAGTAACCCAGTGACAGCGGTTGAATTCTGGCTAATATGTAGATGTTGATATAGGTCGTAATTTATTAGTTCCGATCATAATGAGAGGGTTCTCATTTTTTAATTCTCCAGAAAATATTGAACCATTTGGATACACTGACAGAAAATCAAAACAATTATGATTTTCCGAAGTCGATCTAATTTAGAATTACAGCAAACTTTGGAGCAAGTTATGTTGAAAAAATCTTTTTCGGGTGCTCAAATGGAATCTATTCTCCGTCAATTTTAACGGAAATCGAACCAGCATACCAGAAACTATGTTAAAGTGTAGTTTATCATTGTAACCAATCTCGATGCCTTTTTTTTACCCCCAGAATATACTCAATCATATTCAGGTATTTGCACGCCCCTGAACAACGTGAACAATTCCCTGGCACAGTCAGTGTTCAACCAAAAAACATTCTTTATGCTGACTTTGAAGAGTGGCTCGAGACCACGACACCACTCACACTTCCAGAATTATGGTAAGCTTTGCCATCCAATTCATTATACTCTTCAATTTCATCTTCAGGTACTGGTCATACATTGAGGATCGTTATGGCTGCGCGCTCAGTCAGAAATCGAAAGTGATCTACGGTCGAATGTGTTCGGGCGATGAACTTCTGAATATTGGGTCGTTGGGAAGAATGACAAAGGCTGGATATTTGTCGAGAGGTGTTGAAAGATTCTTGTTCGCTATGGATTCAGTTTATAAGGTAAGAAACATTGAATTACGTCGCAGATGATTTAGACAATCTGTTTGTTTCAGAACCTTTGCCCAGCGCAGAATGGAATCTGTCTCGAGTTCTATGAACAAGGCCGTAAACAAATCCTCAATCAACTCAAGAAAACATCAACTGAAGACGATGTCGAGATCTACGAATACCTTCCAGATGTCAATGGTCATTTCACCTACCATCGCATCGCTAACTGGTCTCTCACTACTGGTCTTCGAATGTCTACTCAATACAGAAGTGCATCAGGCCAATCAATCGAGAGTAAATGTCATCCACCAATGTGCAAATGTTTCCTCGATGGAGATTTCTTCCAACGTCCATTGGAATCATTTGTCTTCGAACCAGAAGCACAAACCGATTCAGAAGAAGGATATATAAAAAGACAACCTACGTATGGATCCGAGAAGGTCGCATATCAATCGATATTTGAGCATATTTCAAGTGGAAATTGGCGACATCATCCACATAATTATGTTCTTCTTGCATTCATCACAGTTTTAGTTATCATAGCTTTCGCTGTTTTAATCCTAGTGTTAGCCAAACTCTACCTCCGAGTAGTCAAAGGAAATCAATCGTTAGGAATCTCCCTTCTCATTGGTAAGATTTCAATAATATTTTATTTTTAACATCGGAATTTGTTTCTTATAGGTATCATCATTTTGTACATCACCGCGTATTTCTTCGTTTTCGATCCAACTGATACAGTTTGCCGATTCCGAGTTATTCTACATGGTTTGGGATATTCTATCTGCTTCGGAGTTATTATCGCAAAAGCCACTCAATTGCGAAATGCTGAGACTCTTGGCTTCGGAACATCTGTGCATATTTCATTCTGGAATTATTGGCAACTTCTTTTCTTTATCGTTGGAGTACAAATTGCACTTTCTAATCGATGGTTTATGGAACCATTCATGTCAACGATTGGAGTTGTTGATCAAAGTTATCAAAGAATGATGTGCACTTTGGGAAAAGTCGAATTCGTTGTTTCAAACAGTTATGTCATGATTCTCATCTTCATGGCATTATTCTTGAATCTTCTGAACAGAAATATCAAGAGAAATTACAAAGAGACAAAGTGGTTGCTTTGGTCGACATTGGGTTGTTTTTCAACCTGGGTCGCTTGGATTGTTTTGTATTTGACGATTGGACATGAATTCAGAGACACTGTGATAGTCGTGGAGTTGATTGCCTGTGCGACAATTTTGCTTGGTTTCTTGTTTGGGCCAAAAATCTATATTTTGTTATCGTATGAGCCAGTTGTTGTGGCTTTGAAGAGGGAACAGTTCAAGAACACTGATCTATTCGAAAAAGGTATATTATATATTTTTTGGGTTGAGATTTCGTCGAAAGATAATAGTAGAAAGCTTTAAGTGTCTTTCAAAACGTCAAGACTGCTGCTAAAGATAACAATTAAAAAAAAACAAAGAAATTTTTCAAAAGTGAGAAGAGCAACTTTCGAAATTATTTTTTCTTTAAATCACGCCGCTAATTTTTGTTCAATTTTGTTTAAAAAAAAACTCACTTGAAAATAAAAAAAAATTCAAAAACATTGAAGGCGTATTTTGTGTGCGCATCAAACACGCCAGTTGTATTCATGGCGTGTTTTCTGTGCACAGCGGGAAATTTGAATATTCAATCCATTATTTTTCTAGACGACGATATTCCATCAATCCGAGCGGTTTCTCCGGCTTCTTCTACAACATCTTCATCTAATCGATCATCATCTTCTTATGGCTCAACATCAACCACTTCAAAACGACCGGTTAATGCGGTTGGACCTTTGCCAACACCTCCACAATCAACTGATGAACAATCGCCGATTTTCCATACTGTGATGCGAAAAAAGACAAAAGTGAAAAGATCGAACAGCGAGCACGATACTATTGTTAGTTTTTTGAGATAGGTTCACCTACAGATACACCATTTCAGATGAATGTCGGATATCCGATGAGCTCTGTTCCAATCATCAGAAGTCCATCATCGCGTAAAGACGACGAAAAGGAGAAAATTCACCATCATCATTCACCCCATCCACATCAACTTCAATACTCTCCACCAATTCGACAATAACAACATCAGGAGAACACCAATGTATATATAAGAGATTATCCCCCTCGTCTCCCCCCAACTAAACCCATTATAAACGTGTATTTTTATTTCTTCACACAGCCCCACCACTAATTCCACACTAGTCTACTTACTCAAAAAAAATGTTGGGAATTAGGCCGGTTTTGAACGGTCTAATTTTGTATGTGTTATCTGTTTTTATTGATTTCCTGTTAGGATCGACACTTATTTATATATCGATTTGAAACTATAAATATGAATATTTTGCTGAGCAATAAATTCTACATGAAACATGGAAAAACAATCTCACCGACCCAGTGTCGCATGTTGGCTTTGTATCGATCCCGTATCACACTCGTATCGACTGTATCTGGCCGACATTGGTCCTGTACCCGGCTCACATGAGTCCTGTATCGAATATTGAACCTTGTCATTGGCATTTGGCTTACATTGGTCCAGTTTTGGTCCAGAATCAGCCTTCTATCGGACTCACATGAATCCTGTACCTGACCTACATCGATCCTGTCTAAAACAAGTATCGGTCCGGCCCTGTATCGGCCCTGTATTGACCTACTATCGGCCCTACTCCTGAGAACATATTGGTACTGTTCCGGCCCTCAATCAGATCAATATTGGTCTTGTATCAGTCTTACATCGGACTTGCAGAGGCTTTGTATTGGGCCTTCATCGGCCATGTTTCTTTATCTGCCACAGTCTATGGACAGACCGGTCGAACAGCGGATTCAGAACAACAACCCCTAATCAGCCTATTCGCATGAAAACCGATTTCTGAGATTTAGTAGCCTTTTCCCGATTATCACGGTGTTCTACTCGCAGATTTCTGAGCGCTTGTGAGATTCGATCCAATGGCCTTAAGATTAGAAGACTTCAATCTTAACCACTTTACCAAATATCACGCGAAGAACCTTGATTAATTAGTCCTTATATCCTCTATCATTCATTTTCATTTCGAAATTTTTTCACATGAAGCAAACATTTTTGAAGAATAAAAACGTGAACTTATTTTTTCCAATCTCAAAAACTAAAATTGGATTCTTCTGAAAAAAATTGGATTCTTTTGAAAAACTTCAGTTTTTTCTTTCAAGAAAATCTGAAACTACAGTAATCCAATTCTACTGATTATCCATGAACAATAAAATAGAAAAAATAGGCATTTTTCTCTGTAGATTTTTTCGTACTCCCAAGAATTTTTAAAAAATAAGTCAGGATATATGCAACCCTCACAAGGGAGGTTCGCGAACTGTTACTTTCAACTTTTTCTAAAAATTTGTACACTTATAGAGTTTGACCTCCTGATCATCATGGTATAATTTTTATCCGCCGGAAATTTTTTTGAAAAATGTTATGAATTTTTTAACATTTTCCCATTACAGTTTATATCTGTTATAAAATAATAACAGAACAGTAAATAAATGATTTTGTACTCACGTGAACATTTTTCAAAGGTAAATACCTCATTTTTTCCTTCGAAAATGGTCATGAAAAAACGTTGATCTTTCATAACTTTCTTCACAAAACTTTCCGGCGGATAAAAAATATAGCATGATGATCAGGAGGCCGAACTTAATAAGTATGCAAATTTTGAGAAAAAGTTGAAAGTAATAGCTCGCGAACCTCCCTTGTGAGCTCCAATCAACATCTCCACTACAAAGTACACAACAACCTATTCAAATATAGCTTTGCAGTCTGGTTATCTCTCTTGCGGTGTCACCTTTTAGGTCATCCTCAAATAACCTTGAAAATAGTCCTTATTTCTCAAAAAAGGGTCGATTGTTATCTTGAGAAACCCAATATGTCACGTGACATTTCTGCCAAACAATACACTCTTTTATCAGTTTAACAATATATCAATTTTGTGTGGAGTTTTTGTTTGCTTTTTTTGAGAATGCTGAATGAGCTGATTTTTCTTGGGTGTTCTTTGAAATTGCAAAGTTCTTGTGGACTAATTATAAAAGAAGTTTCATAATCGTGGAGATTTCTTGATTTGATGCCAACTGCACACGTTAATAACACACATAGTTACATATGAATGTAATCACTAAAAAAGTCCTACATTTTATTTACTTATCACGGGGTACCCCACCCTATTATAGTCTAAAATACACCATAGTTCAAATTATTTTCTATTTTCTGTGACCACACACAAATACACAAACCTAGAGCAGACATCACACAACCTCGATCAATTTGCGGAGAGACGCAGACACTTTTCCACCATTTTTTTTCTGTTGTTATATTGAAACACATCAGAGTGTCCTTGTACCGCCTCTTTTTCTTTCTTTCCAACGAGGCCAATCATTTCTGTATCGTCTCTTGTGTGCCATTTTGTCATCCTTTTTCATTTTGTGGTTCTTTGAACTTGCATTCATTCAATTTATTTGTGAAACTTTTTAGTTTCAAGTAAAAAATGAGAAAATGAAAAAAAAACAACTGTTGTCAATCTCGCATTCTCGCTCTAGTGTAAAATTTCAAAAGTTGTGCAATACTGCGTGATGGTGTTCGCAACCGTCCGAATTTATTTTCTTTTTTCGAAGAAAACTTGAATCCTTTCCGCGAAAAAGTTGATATGCGGGGATTTTTGTCATCGGCGAGTTATGCGAGATTGATTATCAGGTTTTTTCTTTAAAATTCGTTCCTTGAAAACCTAAATAGTTATTTTCAGAGGTTTCTCTAACGCAAAAATGTCGCCAAAGATTCAAGGAGGAGATGTCGTCGAAATGCAAGGAGACGAGATGACCAGAATCATCTGGGATCTCATCAAGGAGAAGCTCATCTTGCCATACGTTGACTTGAACCTTCACTTTTTCGACTTGGGAATTGAACACCGTGACGCTACTAACGATCAAGTCACCATTGATGCCGCTAACGCAACTCTTAAATACAACGTCGCCGTCAAATGCGCCACAATCACCCCAGACGAGGCTCGTGTCGAAGAATTCAAGCTCAAGAAGATGTGGAAATCGCCAAACGGAACTATCCGTAACATTTTGGGAGGAACCGTTTTCCGTGAGCCAATCATCGTGAGCAATGTTCCACGTTTGGTTAACACCTGGACCAAGCCAATCATCATCGGAAGACACGCTCATGCCGATCAATACAAGGCCACCGACTTCGTTGTTCCAGGAGCTGGAAAGCTCGAAATCAAATTCGTCTCTGCTGATGGAGCCACCACTATTCAAGAAACCGTCTATGACTTCAAAGGACCAGGAGTCTCCCTTTCCATGTACAATACTGATGAATCTATCAGAGACTTTGCTCATGCTTCATTCAAATATGCTCTCCAACGTAAATATCCACTTTACTTGTCGACAAAGAACACTATTTTGAAGAAGTATGATGGAAGATTCAAGGATATCTTCGCTGAGATCTACCCTGTAAGTTGAGAAAAAGGACGAGAGCGCCCACACGATGAAAAGACAATGCCATTAGATTTAAAAAAAAAAGATAAGATAACAAGAAAAAGTCTTTTGATCAATCTTTGAGTTATTATTTTTTTTGCAGGAATATGAAGCCGAATTCAAAGCAGCCGGAATCTGGTATGAGCACCGTTTGATCGATGACATGGTTGCCCAAGCCATGAAATCCGACGGAGGATTCGTCTGGGCTTGCAAGAACTACGACGGAGATGTTCAATCCGATTCAGTCGCTCAAGGTTATGGATCACTTGGATTGATGACATCTGTCTTGGTTTGCCCAGATGGAAAGACTGTTGAAGCAGAAGCTGCTCATGGAACAGTCACCAGACATTACAGACAACACCAAAAGGGACAAGAAACATCCACCAACCCAATTGGTGAGTGTTTTTTGGTTGGAAAAAAAAAACTTTAAATTTTTAAAATAACGAAAAACTGCAAACAACAAACACAAAAAGATGACTGAAAAATTTTAAAACTTAAAAATAGATTGGAAAACCTCACTGTTTCGAACATTTCAAAATCGGAATTTTGACTATTATCGAACTAGAATTTCTTGATTCTCGCTAAAAATCATAAAGTAAACCGATGTTTCAAAGTTTTTTGAGCTTGAGACTGAGAAATACTAACAAAATAAGTAGCGAGAAAAAAATTTTTTTTTCGTGTTTGAGGTCACTTGTTCCTGTCTCAAAAATGCCTCTCATCGAAAAGAAAATTTTTGTTGATGAATTTTCTCGCCTTAAACAATAAGAAAATTGAAATACGAATTTTCTGTACAAGAAATTTAGAAAACTTCAAATAAATGTTTTGAGTCTCAGTGTTCCAAATTTCTGTTGATTTCAATCGTTTCTTGTCACCTGAAAATGCGTCTCGCAATTTTATCACTGTCAACTTTGTAAATTTTTCCAGCCTCGATCTTTGCCTGGTCTCGTGGACTTTCCCACCGTGCCAAGCTCGACAACAATGCCGCTTTGGCCACATTCGCCGACAACCTCGAAGCCACTTGCATCGAAACCATGCAAGCCGGATTCTTGACCAAGGACTTGGCCATCTGCATCAAAGGAATGGCCGCTGTCACCCGTGCCGACTATTTGAACACCTTCGAATTCTTGGACAAATTGGCCGAAAATTTGGCCACAAAACAAAGCTTGTAAAAACACACTTAACACATTCCTTTCCTTTCCCGCCTTATTATTGTGATTTGAAATTAATTTCCAGTTTTATTTTATCGCGAATAGATTAATAATAAATTGTGATGATTTTTTTGAGTTGAAAATATGTTATTCTGTTTGTTCGTGACATATATCAGCGAATTCGGGTGCTCGAAGAGTTGCTTTGATCATTTTCTTGAGCATCGCATAACGAGGAACGATTGGAAACATTCGAGTGGTTTCGTATTTGTCGTGGAGTTCCTGGAAAAACAAATTTGGTGTATATCGAGTTTTTATTATTGTTTCTTATTCAAAACGTTTCAAAATTAAAAATGAACTGAACTTGAGAAAAAAGTAATAGATATTCGTTTTGAGACCCCTTTCAAATTTTTGAAACGTAGTTTTTGGTTTCAACACGATTGTTTTCAATGGCAAACTTTTCGGAATTAACTGATTTTTTCAGTCATTGAAAATCTTAAAAAGTGATTATTACTCACCTTGATCAATCTTCTCAATCCCAGATATTTCTTCGTTAATCGGAACAAGGCTGTGTACATTGTCTCGCAATCCTTCACCAGTTCCTCACTCTTCCGACCTGAAATAATCTCTTTCTTCAAGAGTATCTACGAAGATCTCACTTTTTATAGAGTCATAGAGTGATGTGTCAACATTCGATTCAGCTGGTTTACCAATAGTTGATTGAAGAAGTGCACCAATTCCACGTGTTGGTGGAAGTTGAGTTGGAGTTTCTTCGAGAAGTTCAACGATTCTGAAATGGTAATGTAGTAAAAGGCCTATTATACTATTGTTTGCTCACTTAACAACATAACAATTTGAGTCTTCAGTGACTTCTTGAGCTGGAATATTCAACAGTCTCCAACTTTGACTTTCGAGGAGTGCGACTTCTCTGACTGATTGTCCAAGTTTGACATATCTCATCAAAGCATTTGCCTCTTTTGACTTCAGATAGTCTTCTTGCAATTTTTTCAACGCATTTTTCAAACGTCTGAAATTCTATAAGTACTATTGAAAATTTGGAAAAAAACCGATGTGCTGGGCCAGGTTTGTGAATTTCATAATTTTTAAAAATGAGTGTGCGGGAATATGAAAAAGGAAAAGCTAGAAAATCCGCTTCGAAAATCGAAAAAAAAAAATGCGATTTTGTTCAACATTGTGAAAAAATTACTAAAAAAAAATTACGTCGAAATTTGAAGTCGAAGGTTCAACCTTGGTGCTGTTCTGGGAATCGCCTCATTCAATGACTGAGGCTTATATTATTCTGGGACCCCCGTGCACATGAAGGTTCATTGGGTAATTTTTACCCGTGTGGTATAATTATCAGAGAAATGGTATGATGTGAATGAAATAATTAATAACCTTCTGGACCTTCAAAAATGAACCCATAACACTTTTTAAAGTCCACAATACCTGTATGGATCCAAAATTCTCCATCTTGTTCGATGAAGTCGATATGCAGTTGTGATCAAAGTGTCTCGACTGGTCTCTGCAAATTCATGTCTCCATATCCAGAAACCTATCAATGCCTATTAACTCACTCGCTGGTGCAATAAACTGTGGTCCCGCCGATGAACCTTCTTTGGTCATTGACATCAATATGTTGAGCATGACGTCCTGGAAATATTCGAAACTTGAGCCCGACAAAAAAGGTTATCTTTTGCTGAAATCTTTTGACTCGGCGAAAAAATCTTATTTTTATTGAAAGAAAAAAAGAAGGAGAATTTTCAAAAGTAGTAGAGTAGGATATATTAATTGGATTTATGTTAGGAACCTAATAATTCAATTTTGAGAAAAAAAATCTGCAATGTTTTTTGAGATATTTTTGGTGAAAGTTTGGATTCGGAACTTTGAACTATGGACGTTCAAAGACGTCAGGGGTTTTCAGAAGTCGTCTAGACTTCTGAATACGGATTTCATGATTTCAGAAGCCCTTGGCTCATTTTATTTCACGTGTCATAGATCAATTATTTATTGTTTTCCTTGGCACAAAAACAAGTAAAAATAACCACAAGACAAAGTAATAATATGAATGAAGATAAATACATTGATGAACAAAAAGCTAAAGAAATTTTCTCCTTTCAACAGGATTATCTTGAATGTGCTCTTTTGGACGGATTAAGATTCGCAACAAGACAAAACTACCAATGTGACGTATTTATAGAAGTACAGTAGTCCTATTGACTTGATTTGGTGCCAAAAGAAAACGATGAATAACTATTGTTGTTTTGAGAGTGAAAACGAAAATGAAGGGATGCATTTTTCAAGTGTTTTTTGTCAGAGTAAGATATCTGGGCGTGTACTTTAACTGGAAAACACGACACTCGATGATTTCTACCAAGAAAATGAGAAGAAGAGTTGGTTGAAAAAGAGCAGAATACGAAGAAGTGAAAATTGAATTTTTTATCCGCCTCATTTTCAACTCTTTTCTTAGCTTCTAAATTGGAAGAAAAAAAACGAGGAATTGAATCATATGCTTCGACAAAGATTCCCCTTATTGGACGGACAAAATTATTCACATTTACATATGTATTGATTTCATAAAGGAGTTGGTGGCTAGTGTATCTTATAAAAAGTTTATTAAATGGTTTTTGAGATTCATTTTTTTTCGATTAGATAACTTGATAACATGCGGAATGAGCCAGAGTTCGTGAAACGATTTCAGGCAAAAAACTGACCTGATTTTCAGTCCTGGTTTTTCAATCAGGTCACAATTGGTTGGTCTGAATCAAAAGAAGTCTAGAGCGAAATGATTCTGGCCCTAAAACCTTTCTGTTTTTTCTATATTTTGTAGTTCTAAATTGAGCAGTTTCTGAATAAAGTCGACTGTATTTTTCCAGACATCACGCTAAGTAAGCACAATGGAAAAATAAAGATCTGAGAGAAGAGACGCTAAGAAAACAAAGTTTGTACGGAGCGAGCTTGACCCACATATTTTTGTTAGTTTTTTTAAAAACCAAAATTTTTCAAACTCGTGACCGACATTTGAGGCGTTTGGTTGCCCGGTATGTTTTGCGTGTGTCGCTCACCGGCTAGGTTCGTTTCAGGTACATTAAAGATATATGCAAAACTATTCTCTCAGGTCTACAGTATTTAAAATACAGAAACGGTCTTTATTTTCAATTAAAAAAAAAATGAAATATTGAAAACTCGTCAAAAAGTCAATCCACTGAAATATGTTTTTTTTCAGAAAAGTGTCTAAGATCGTGGCGAGACCTATTAATTTTCTATTGTTGTTTTTCACTAGAATTTTTTCTTGAAAAAACATTTATGTTTTCACTTTTTTCTGAAAATAGTCCTGAAGTTGGTTGCACCAAAAATGGATACAGAACGATATTAAATCATGGTTCATTTTTTGGAACTTCCTTAATAAATTCTCATAGTTCCGTTCAAAACCCCATAGGGAATACTTGGATGTGTTCCTTTTTTCTAGTTTTCGAGGGTTCGAAAAATGAAACAAAAATGTGTTGAAAAAGTTCAAGCATTGTGTATTAGAAAATAGAACTTTGACAATGAGAATGCAAAAAAAATAAGAAGATTAATAAGTCAAATAGAACTAACATCTTCTTATGTTCTTTGAACGATAAATTATGAAAAGGTTGTTTGAGAAAAGAAAAGATGAGTCTTTTTCCATGGAAAATGTTTTATAGTTATTAGAAATAGTTTACTATACACAGCCAACTTGATGAGCAACATGTGCTCTTAGCTAATTTGGAAGATTTCTCATGACAGGAAAAGTGAGTCAAATTACCACTAGAAGACATTAAGATCGAAACAACGGAGTGAAATAAGCACTTTGTATGGTTTCTTTTGGAAATTAACGTTAAAAGAAGCACAAATAGAAAAGTGTAGTTTATAGGGGCGATTTAATTACGGGACAGAAATAAAGTTACCAAAAACACTGGAAACCGAGATGGTGTCTGAAAGGGATTTAAAAAATTCGACCGGTTTCAATTTCTTCAATGAAAGTGTAGAAAGCTTAGTTTTGGGTCCCGTTTTTTCCAAAATATGTGAAATATTGAAATATTCCGTTCTTGGTGTTCATATCATGTACTGGTCCTGTTCAGAAGGATCTAAATGTGAGAATGTTTTTAATTTTGTGGTTAAGATAAATCGTTCTAACTTTTCTTGGTTTTGTTGATCGGATGGGTTCTAACTTAATCTTACCAATCCTCTTCGAAAATTGTAATTCTATCGGATACGGGCCAATTCAGGAATCATTAAAAAACGTTTCGAAAAGTGTTGGTTTTATAGGGAGAAATTATTAAAACCCCGTGGTCAGTAGCCGGCCCTGTTTGGCCCTATGTGTCTTGTAGGCCTAAAAATAGTCCAATTATGTTTTTCGAGTCTTCAATTTACGGATTTTTTTAAAAGTCAGGACAAAGTTCACCTCTTTCGAAAAACCCCCAAAACTAACCCGTATTAATTTTTCAAAATGAAACCCCTTTTCACTTATTCAATTCAAACAACGCATAGAATAACAATTTTTGGCCAATGTCTCGATGAAATTAAATTGAATGTGCGAGAGAGCCCAAAAAAGTAGAAAAAGCGAGAAAATTAATTGTTTGACACAGAAAACCGGGTGCCACCCTCAAAAACAAGAATAAATGTACCCTTGGGGTTATTTGAAGCATGAGCAAAAAAACGAAGAAGGCGTTTGCATATTTTGAAAGCCAAAAAGATTTTCAGAAGTGTATTTTTAGTCTATATCTATCTATAAATTATATGATGATGAATATTTATTATTTTTTGAAACATTTTTTGTGTTTTGATTTTTTGAATCCAGAAAAAAAGAAACAAAAAAGGAAAAAAGTTCATCGAATGCCCACCATTCTAGAATTAGATTGAAAATCTTTGAGGAAAAAACAAACACATTTTTTATCCTATTTTTTCCCATCTCACGGACGAAATGTCAATGTGGCAAAAAATTAAAAAAACGAAACGAAACGAAGCCGTTTTTTTTCTGCGAATCAAGAATATTTACTTCTTGTCTTAAAAAGTAGAGAAATGCAATAAATAAATTGGAAGAAAGAGAAGAAAAATAAAAGACGAAGACGAGAAGATGTCAAATGCATAGAAAAATATACGGCTGGCTTGACTAGTATATGGGTATTTGTTCCGTGAACAATGTTATGATGAACATATTTTATGTGCATTTCAGATTTGAAATCACAAATTTTATCCAAGAATATGTTTAGGCACAACAATTGTTCGATTTTCTTATGATTGTCAATTTTAAAGGTACATATGCTCTCTTGGAAAGAGCAATTTTTAACTGTCTAGGCTGGAAATTGAGATTGTTGACATTACTTCAAAATGAGAGTTCAACCTAAAAAATTTAAAGTTTCAATGAAGCGCAAAGAACCCATTTGAGCACAGTGAGCAGAATATTTTCGGTTTTCTTGTTTAGTGCTCCCGTACCTAAGTTTCTGGATTATATTTCTCAACACTTTTTTAGAGAAACATTAATTTTTCTAGCAATTATCCTTTAAAAGAAAGTGCACTATTAAACGATGAGACAATTTCAAACCTTTGTTAATCTCAACTTAGAAACGTAGATTATTCGGGAAGAAATAATTTTGGACGTGAATATTTTTGTAAAAAAAAATCTCGCATATTCACTGTTTCACGGAAAATTAAAGTGACTGAGAAACATTTCTAAGATGTTATAAAGATACTCCCATAACTTAGGGTTTTTTTTCTGAATTGGATCAGATCCAAAATATCAGGACATAAAACTGAAACGTGCTCTATTATTTGAAAATGTCGTGAATCGGACCCAAAATTGGAAAATGGATGAAAATTTGAAAAATATGATTAACTTAAAAAAAACATGTAAGAGAAGAAAAGGCTCTAACAAATTTAATTTTTTCCAACGCTTCGTTAGAGCACTATTGCGCAATCTGTGTCGGTTCTGTGTTATTTTAAATAGTTTTTTGAAAGTTTTTCTTTAAAAATACGCCTGCCAAAAGTTTTTTTAATCATATTCATATACTTCGGATTATCAAAGTTCAGAAAGTTCACAAGGATGTCCATTTTGAATCTTAAAAAAAACATAACTGAAACTCGAAGAGTTCAAAGAATCATATTTTCTGGCCTACATGCATCATAACTTTAAAATTCAATTTTAGAGTCAAACTTACCACACACCAAAAAAGTAATCCAATTTCTGCCCCTCAAAAATATCAAGAACATTCTCTGAAATTCTAAACTTACACTTGTCTTTTGTCGAATCGACGGTTGTCTTGTCAATCCCTTTTCCCCATCACTTCGATTTACAGATTTGATAGACATTTTCACAAGTTCTCAGAATATTTCTGTATAGCACAGAGGAAAAAGAAATAACAAAAATTCAATTGAATTTTTTATAATTTATTTTTTGAACAACACAATGGACCAACAAAAAAAGTCGGAAGTTGTTATTTTTTCAGTGTGTGTTCGTTAGTTTGCGAGTGAAATTTTTTCAACCAAAAAAAAAGAAAACAAATTCAATTTTCAGTTTTCAAGTGTTTTTGGAGCTAGGAAAAATGGAATTTGTTAGGGGAGAAAAAGAACTAGGTCAAAATTAGATGTACGAATGTTTTTTTGCAGAACTAGGACTCGTTAAGTGCTCCCACATTTTTGAAATATTCCATGAAAACATCAGAGTTCAAACTAGGATCTCTGAAATACACACTAACCAGGAATGAGCTTGCCGAGCCAAAGTCCAGAGCCATTTTCAGATAAATAAAGAAATATATCTAGAAGCAGATTCAGATTGAGATTCAGATGACTCAATTTTAGGCGGCTAGAAACGGAGCATTTCCGATTCCAATGAAATTGAAAGCACACAAGGATGATTTTTGGGAGAAGGAGGAGAGAAAACAAAAAAAAAATTGAAAATTTGCGGGTTTTGTTATACTTATATATTAGAGCTGAACAATAGAACAATGGAAATATTTCAGCGAAAAGGAAGAGAATTCGGATTTTGGACAAAGAAATTGGAAATTGGAATTGGTGATTTATGACAGTACAAGATAAAATATGCAAATTTATGTATGGTTTCTTGAACTCAAGCAAAGTCAGAAGTTTTCAGAAGATTCTTAATCGGACCCGAACATCGAGAAATTCACCCTCATGTCTAGTTTATTTGAAGCTCTCCTAAATCAATCCTTGAAAGCAATTTTTTAATTGAATTTTCCCATAATTTTTTGACTCTAGAAATCCGTTTTTTAAGGTCTATCTTGCCCTATTCAGAAACCACCTAATAATTGGAATATGTAATATTTTTGGCAATGTGTTGTAAATGTTTTTCAAATACTTGTTTCTTTTTTGAAACAGTAAACTTTCGAGATGTTTTCCTAAAAGAAAAATTCACGTAAAAAATTCTAAGCATTTCAACTTTGTTTCTCCGAATAATCTACGTTTCCAAGTTGGAATGAACAAAGTTTTATGAAAGTTGAAATATTCAGTACTCAAGTGCCTCCTCTTTTGTTGTTCAGAATTTTAAGAAAATTTAATGTTTTTATCGACATATGTGACAATGCGAACAATTTCAAAAAATTACAGTTCTTTCCGCTTTGTTTTTAAAAATCTGCTTAACATTGAATGAAATTTTAACAAAATTTAGTCTGCAAATTTGCGTCGTGAACTTGTTTGAATTTGTGCACACCGTGTGTGGAAGACATAGAAAAGGAAAAATACAGTTTCGATAGAGCGTGGATTGTTTTTGCTTTCCATGTTTGGCGGCAAAATTTTCCGATTTTTTTGCGACTAATTCGAAGTAAATGTGATCCCTTTTTAATTTTTTTTTTGAAAAATAAAAAATAAAACAAATCTCTATCTTTGTAGACAAAGCAAAGCGCTTTTGTAGAAAAAATTCATTGAAATAATTTCGGTCAAGTAAATGCAAAATATATTGGATAATACATTTTTCTCAGAGTTTGTTTCTTTTCTGAAACAGTAAATTCAACGTCAAAATTCCGGATTTTCAAAATAATATATACGTACCTATTTCAAGTTTTTTCCCGAACATTCTACGTTTCTAACTTGGAATTAACAAAGTTTTTTATGGAATGTTCATTGAGATTCTAGGCATTATCTTTTGTTATTTGGAACTTTTGAGAAATCGTTTTTTTCATCGACACGGTAAAATTGAGAAACATGACCAAGTTCAAAAAAAACTTATAGTTTTCCGGTAAGGTATGCTGCAAATAGCAATATGTTGTGAATTTTACTCAAACGTTTCATTTTCCGGTGAAACAGTAAACACAATTTTCTTTCGAAAAAAAAACTTTCAAGCAAAAATATTGTCCATTTCGTTTTTCTATTCCTTTCGCTTTAAGATATTTTGATCTACAAGTGTCTAATTCTCTTTCTTTTTTCACTATTTCGTCTTGTAGATCAAAGAACCTTTTTTTGGGAAAGGAATGAACAATCGAAATGGGCAATAGCTATCCTGAAACTGTTTCAGGCAAACATTGATGAATTTAAAAAAAAAATCAAAATTTGATTTTTTAGGTTTAGGTATTTTTATGAAGATTTTGTTACGTTTCAAAAAAAGAGTGGTTGAAACGCTCGACAGTCGTATGCTTCATTATTCACTGGACAAAAAGTTTTGAAAATTTACTTTCAAATGTTACGTTTTCAAATAGAACAGAAAACGACCTTCTATAAAAAACGATATCATCCTGTCAGAATCACTTGGTCTTTTTCATCGAAATATGTGATATTTTGTAGATCTATAAAAATGCTGAAAATCGACATGTTATAAGTTTTTGCAAAACATTTATGCGAAAGAAAACATCGAGCTGCAAAGTTCATGAATTTTCCGATCAAACTACAAATTTCACACTTTGTGGGAGTGCTAGGAGAGTTTTCTTACAAAATTTTGGAAATTTTTTTAAAATACAATTTTGAGATAGTGGAAAACATTTTATTGTCATAAGTTTGCTATCGAATAAAAAAGGATTTTTGTAGAAAAAATGTTAACATATGTTTGAAATCCTTTAATTTTTAAAGTTTTCAAGTAATCTTAAGTATAAAATGTTTTCCGATAACCCGAAATTCCATTTTTTTGCTGATGGTTTTGCAAAAACTCAACTTGTTCAGCTTTTCAAGATCTAGGAAATCACTCTTTCTTTTAGTAATATTGATAATAAAATCAATGTTAAATGAACCAATATTTTTTCCACCCTTAACTTACCACCAAACTCGCCATATTCGAATTCTAAAATTAGCTTCTTCAAAAAAAAAAAAATAATGGCCACAAAATATTCCAAAAAAAATTCTGCAGCGCAAAATGAGAGCCAACTCAATAATTTTATTCATGATGCCGATAAATTTTATATTAAATTTTTTTCACATAAAAAAATTTAATTTCCTTTTTTTGGCAAAAAAGTCCATTGAATTTATCCCATTTTATTGGAAAATGTGTAAAATTAAAAACTCACCATTTTTATTGAAATCGGATGAATCAAGGCCTGAAAAATTGAAAATGAGTATACTTTTTTTGCTATGAGTTAGTTGAGTAAGTAACAAAAACATCTAGGATTTGGTGAAGAAAAAAAGAGGAATTTTTAATTAGTTGTTGACAAAGAAAAAAAAACATTTGAATGGTAATTTTTGCTCTATTATCGATACGATAAATGGAGAATTTGTGGGTTGATGCAGATGCTAAAAAACGTGCGTTTTTTAAAATAAAATACAATGCAGGAACCTCAAAAAAAAGTGCGTTTAATTCAAAAAAATGACATTTCCTATGTAAAAAAGAATTAAACGTGATTTTCCTGCATTGTATTTTAATTTAAAAAACGCACATTTTTTATCATCTGCATCACTCCATTACAAATCCTTTTGAAACCTAAAATATGAAACAAATAAAAAACGACGAAACAACAAGAAAAAAAGAAAGAAGAATTGGAAAATTAATTGAATCAAGCCCTCATCTGAATCTTCCAGAAGCCACCCTCACCACCACCAAAACACTAATGAACTTGCGAAAAAAGAATGATGGGTGATAATACTATAGTCCAAAGTTCAAAAGTTTTATTTTACGAATTATTGAAGTTTTTATTTTAAGAGTATAATCTACCTTAACAGAAACGGGCCCAGTTTTTAGTCCAAACTGATAATTATTGAATGGAACCTCTACTTATCAAAAACTCATTGAAATGGGTCCAGCAACAAACTGAAAAGAAAACTTCCTGAAGTTGTCTGACTTAGTTACAACGAGTATTCGTTACAAAAATTCCTGAAGCCGGTTCATACCATAAAGTTCAACAATTAGTTAAATTTTTCTGGACTCATTCAGTGAATAAGTTAGTAGGTACAATTTGATTTATGAGTTATGAGGACCCAAAAAAAATTGTATTCAGTTCAAGTTAGGATTAACCTCATTTTCAGCATCCCCTATTCCAGAAGAAGTATTTCAGCCTGTAAAATCTAACTTTCTATAAAAAATCTCGAAATGTTAATTTTAGACAGATTTTTTTATGGAAAAGTTTGGAGATTAGTAATGAAATCCATATCATTAGATAGAATTTGAGACTTTGAAAAAGATCTCGTGATCAATGTTGGGAAAACTTTTTGTAGAACGGAAGTATCGGGTTTCCCAAATTTCGGATAAATGCCCAAGTTTTGGAATTTACTTTCTAGAAGGAATTTTCTCAAAAATCAACAACTTCGTCTTCTTCAAAAATAGACATTCACAGTAGAACACGAAATTTTGTATACCATTAGTTTAATCATTCTGACTTGGATGTCTATTCGGCTCCAAAATGTTTTTAGACCCCAAAGTTAGTCAAAACTTAATTTCAAACTTTACATAGGATACTCTCAAAAACTTACATCATAGAATTTTCGAGTATTTCAAAAACTATGAAACGACATAAATCATCAAAACTTATCATGAGGAATTTAATAGGTTTTTTTTTTCAAAAATACTGAAATGCGCTGTATTGCACAGATTGACCTGACATGGTTTTTTTTTGGGAAAAACTACTAACACCTAGAATACCTTCATTTTTTTAAACACTTGACACAAGACAAAATAAAAAAAATCTCAAAATTCCAACAAAGAATATACATAATTGGTATTTCACCCGTGATGATTTATAGTAGAATGCAGACACCTTTTTTCGTGTCTCAAAAAAAATCTTGGAAAAGTTCAAGACTCAGAAATCAAAATGTAAGGTTTCTCCAAAAAAAAATGAGATTAAAAGAAACCTCAAAAAAGTTTATTGGTGAAAAAAAAAAGTTTCCGGAACAATTCGAATATGCGTCAATAGGTTTACGAAAAAAAGGTCCGGAAAAGGGGGATTCTTTGAACTTTTGAAAATAAAAAACATATTTGGATTACTGTAGCAAAAATAACCAGAGAAATAATAAAACCTTATGATTTTTATTTTTAGTCATCCAATTATGTCGTTTGTTTTGATTATATGAGTTTTCACATGAGCTCCCAAGTGCCAATGATTTTGATTTTTTGCGGAAAATAACGAACACCTACATAAATTCAGATTCGCCCACTTGTGGCCAGTAAAAGTCTAGACATATGCAAAATAGGATATACATCGAAAATCGAAGTTTTCCATTGTTCTGAATGAAAAAGAATGAACAACAATGAATCTCATTATTTTCAGAGAATCGGAAAAATCGGGCAAGGTTTTTAATTTGAAGTTTTGATTAAAAGAGGAGGACCTGTTGACAATGACAAAGAGCAAATATTCCGATTTATATTGGATTGTGATATTTGGTGAATATTGATTTCAGGTGGACTTTCAGAATTGAAAAAAGTGGGAGTATCTAGGCTTTAACTGTTCACAGCAGATTTTCGTTCAAATGAGTTCACGTAACTGATTTTTTTTCTTTGAATAAATATTCAAGAATAGGAAAAAACACTGGACATATCGATTTCGGGATTTTTTTATAACTTTTGAGCAAAAATAAAATGTGATTCTGTGCTCTAAATTATCTCCTTCCTCATTTCTACTCAACAAGCCCTTATTGGTGGACCCAAACCAAAAAAAAGGATCTATGATGATGAAAGATAAAACTCAAAAAGACGCTCTACATAAACATAAATTGCTTCAGACAACTCAAATACACACTCAAAACACTGTTCTGTTATTTATTACTCATTAGTAATAAATATTTCATGTATATTTGCGTTGTTGGTTTTTGAAAAAATGTTACAATTTTATTATAAGACTTATTAAATAAAAAGGTATAGACATTTAGTCGGTAGTGGTTGCTGCAGTTGAGGTTGTCGAAGAAGAACTCGAAGAAGACGATGATGATGAAGATGAAGTCGAAGTTGAGCACAATCCACAAGTATTCGCACACCATTGAGTACGAATTGTTGAATTGTAAAATGAATTGGTGCAGAATCCATTGGCAGCCCAATATCCACATGTTGTCAGTTTATCAGTGCAAGTTCCTGATGTTGCAGATCCGGAAGCAGTTGATGTTGATCCACAGAATCCATAACTCATTGCACATCTCGACTTCTTTTGGGAATATGAATAATATGGTGATCTGCAGAAACCATTTGATACCCAACTGGCACAATTTGATGCAGAATCACGACAGGATTCGGATAATACAACAATTAATACGATAACAACAAGAATATTGAAGAATGTAGACATATTTGAAGAATATGATTTGATATTGAGAAACTTCCAACTTTTATAGTAGTCTTTGATATGTTTGTTCAGTTGTTTTAGTTTCAAAAAAGGAAAAATCGAAGACAAAGTTGAAAATGTTTCCGGTTTTGTAATTATTGGCTTTTTCAAAAAATGCATGTTTCAAGTTGTTCGTCACAGTATAACAGTTGAACAAACTGACTGAAACTATTATAAAAATGAGAACAGAAACGAAACCACACTTTCAAAAAGTCTACATTCTTCAACATTCTCGTTGTCATCGTATCAATTGTTGTATTATCCGAATCCTGTCGTGATTCTGCATCAAATTGTGCCAGTTGGGTATCAAATGGTTTCTGTAGATCACCATATTATTCATACTCCCAAAAGAAGTCGAGATGTGCAATGAGTTGTGGATTCTGTGGATCAACATCAACTGCTTCTGGATCTGCAACATCAGGAACTTGCACTGATAAACTGACAACATGTGGATATTGGGCTGCCAATGGATTCTGCACCAATTCATTTTACAATTCAACAATTCGTGCTCAATGGTGTGCGAATACTTGTGGATTGTGCTCAACTTCGACTTCATCTTCATCATCATCGTCTTCTTCGAGTTCTTCTTCGACAACCTCAACTGCAGCAACCACTACCGACTAAATGTCTATACCTTTTTATTTAATAAGTCTAATGAATATTTTTGCTGTTTTGGAAATTGGTCGTATTTTGTGGAGCTCTTCTTTTGTCACACTTGTCCGAGATGTCTTGAGAATGTTTTCTGTATTAGAATTTATTTTTTGAACAATATTCATGTGACAAGAAAAAATAACTTGAATTGGATTGCTAAAGCTGATGCATGAACGTTGCTCTCATTATCGATTGACCCAGAAAAAAAAACTGGACCTGATTTTTATCGGGTCCAAACGGATAGTTGCTCGGACCGCGACTCTAGAAAAACTCACTAAATCGGATCGAAAAAAACTCGGACTGCACCCGATTTTTCATAA
Organism: Caenorhabditis sp. 38 MB-2015; assembly: GCA_900536415.3. Taxonomy (NCBI): domain Eukaryota; kingdom Metazoa; phylum Nematoda; class Chromadorea; order Rhabditida; family Rhabditidae; genus Caenorhabditis; species Caenorhabditis quiockensis. Next base: position 106,038 of record LR548707.1, read on the forward strand.
AAATTTCCTAAATCGGGGGTTTTTTTTTACACTACTCCCTTAACTCCGCTTTTGGACCCGATTCAAGAAATATTCTTGAAAAATCGGGACCAGTCTGATTTTATTTTCTGGACTTGGTGAAAGTTGAGGCGAATGAGATAAATTATCTAAAAAAATTTTTGGGTTCTACTTCTGATCTACCTTTTGGAGCATACTTCTTTTGGATCCTTCTTTTGGTCTACCTCTAGAACCTATTTCTTAAGGATCGTACTTCTAATCTACTTTGAATCTTATTTTTTCTGAATCCTACTTTTGATCTCCCTCTGAAACTTTTTTTTTCTGGAACCTAGATTTCTTATTTAAAAAAAACTCAAAAAATCACTTCTCCCGTCCACATCCAATCTGGGGACGTGCTCAATCTGACGACAAGGGTAACTATTGGCACGGAAATGATCACGTTAAAATCATGCTCATTGCAGGTTTGTGCTTTCGGGCGGGCGGCCCGCGGGCTTCTAATTAATTTTCAAGAGTTAAGCTTTCGGGCCGGGCTTGGGCTTTACCTTAGAAACCCGCGGGGCCCGCGGGCTTTTTAAAAACGAAAAATGAAAATGAAAAAATTGTTTACCAGTCTAAAATAAAGGTCACAAAAAAATAATTCACGCATATTGTTTTATTCTGCAATTGTCATTTCAATCTTCGTCAAGCCCGCGGGCTGTTAATTTAAAAATGTCAAAAAACAAAACGGGCCGGGCTCGAGCCCGGCCCGGTTGTAAATCTTAATTAAGGGGGCCCAAAAGCACAAGCCTGGCTCATTGATCATCTTACCCATAAGCTAATTTTTTAACATTATTACTGTACATATATTTGTTGATACTTGTTTTTGAATAGTTTTAAAACAATAAAACGTTTGCTTGGAATTAGAGGAAAGAGTGGATTACAGTACATCATTAGATCTCCTATGGACCTCAACAAGTAATTCACAATATTTCGCAGGAAGACAACTTTAAAGTCACAAAAAAAAAACAATTATCTCTCCTTTGTCGAGATAATCTAGATTTTCGGTCGCTAAAGAAGAACATTTGGTGTGGGAGGAATTGTTTATTCGGCTTGAACGGGAACCAATGAAATCAATGGGGACAACAGCAATAATGACGGTGGAACGGAACAAATGATAGAATTACACGGGATGGAGCAGAAAATGTGCGGAAAGCAAGGCAACGGCGGGACAAATCGAGATAATAAATAGAAATAGAGAGAACTTTTTAGAGGGGTGGCAGACAATCTCCGGAGGAGGCGTTAAACATACGAAACCTAAGTATTAAGCTAAAAACAAAACTGAAAAACAAACAATATTAACAAGCTCAAAGCTTAAAACCTAAAATCTAAAAATAAAATCTAACAAACAACAAAGGCATAAAAACTTAACAAACGATTACAGTGACGGGATATACAAAAGGGAATAGACTTAACCTAACAAAACAAGACAATAGGGGTTGTACAGGTGAAAGGAAAAAACCGACCGGAGATAGAAGGGAGAAAGCGACAGGGACCAACTTTAGATTAAAGGGAATAAGAAAGAAGAACACGGGTAGGAACGACTGGCATATATTTATTATTGAACCGTATAGAGCTCCTTTGAGACGGGGACCCGATTTTTGTTGTGGTTCCTTTCAGGTGGTTGGCAATGGAACGACGTCGATGTATCTCCTTGATTCTGGTGATGGCTCGTCGATGACAAGGCCTAAAAGTTTTTTACAAATGAGGAAAACGAGTATTATCTTCGCGTTATTTGTCACCTTTCGCTCCTTGTGAGACTTCTGAATCTTGGATATATCTGGCCAGACCTGCCTCCGACCTCCACCTTCCTCTTATGCGGACTTGATCCAACGGAACACCCGATCTCAACAAAGCGTTCGCCGCGCTTCTCCTTATTGAATGATGAGACCAATTGTTCACCGGAAAGATCATGTTCAGGACCCGTTTAGCGGCTGTTGATATCGCTGATGGTGACATTTTGGAATTGTTGAGCAAGTTCGGGAAAATCAGATCTGAGTCCTTTGCCTGCGATCTCAATTTGAATCGCATCAATTGACAAGGCAAAGTAGAGTTCGAGGACTCTCCAGTGTATGTTCGACGACCCAAAGCCAATTGATCGTTTCTGGCCTTTCGGACGCTGATAGAGATGGAACCTCCTTCACTTGACAAGTCTGACCAAATTAGTTCTGCCGCTTCGCTTGCTCTAAGAAGATCGACCCAAGATAGCCAAACCATCAATACATCCCGTTCCTCTTTTATCGATGAAGACGCTGACAACGAGCCAATTATCATCCGAAATTGGTCTGAAACTTTTTGGTTTAGCTACTGTAGCGTTTGGGAAAAAAAGAAACTATTTCTCACCTACTGTCAATAATGAAGGAGCTTCTCTGGTTTCGATTTCTTTTCTCTTTTTTGCTTTTATCAAATCGGCAAGGAACGAATCCGTGACCGGATCTACTGACGAATTCGCGACCTTGAAGGCGGCGATGTCGATAGCGAGAGCAGACGATCCTACTTTTTGTGCTCTGTCTGCTAAGAATAACAAAAAGGCTTCTTCCGATGCTGCGATTCCGGTAGAATTCGTCCATAGTCTTCTGGTTTCGATAGACTTCCTGTATGTTAGCGATGTTGACGTCGCTCTCCGCAATCTTTTGGGGAAAACTAAACTTTCCTTACCTTTATTGTCGGAATTGTGGACAGGCGGAAGCGTAGTGGCCGACGGTGTTGCAACGGTAACACCGCACATCCTTGCGAACTTGAGCAAACTCTGGGTTTCTTGTTCTTTTGAGCGCATCGAGTTGTGCTCGGATTTCGTCGATTTCACGTCGGGAGTTGGGTTGACGTCCGGCCGGCTCCCTGCGCGGAAAGGGCGCGTAGCGTGCAGAAGAAGAAGGAGCCATGGGGCGTTGTGACTTCCGACTGTCGCTCGTCGATTGGAACATCTGTGAGAGCAAAAGGAGGGATTGAGGGTCGCTTCCGTTCTTTGAAATGGCGTCAAGAGCGTTGATTTTTTCCACCATTTTAAATCCATCCGGATTCGAATCCGCAATTTGCAGCTCCGCGTTCCTTTTTCGCAAAGCCTCTATGGCTTCCATTACCAATGAAAAACCGGGCGAAGACTCATCGATTTTCGCCAAGATGTTGATGATCGAAGTGTTGAAGGTAGCTTGCATTTTTAGGCCTTTTTGTGACAACGTTGGTGCCTGTTCGGTTGGCTTGTTTTCGACGGTTTTGAGTAACGCGATGATCTCAGGTTTCAGAATCTCGAAAACATCTCTCTTCAACGCTTGCGCGGCTTCTTCTGATGCCATCTCGACACTTCACCAAATTTTAACAGCAAAACACGGAGAAACACACAAAACAGCTCGCCCCCCAAGCCGGAAAAACAAAAAAAGTTGTCCTCCTCACACATGGGCTGCGCGTTCGGCGTGGTGGGACCCAACACACCCGATACATGTTCCTTTAGCTCCCGTAAATCTACACAATTAACAATTCAAAAAGTTTATTAATAGCGAATGTATTCATAGAGAAGATGAAGAAGACGAATCCAGTCGAGTCACTTGATATTATATTTGATATCCATCACTTGATACAAATCGAGTCGAGTCACTTGATACCATCCAAAGCATCATTTGTGGTGGTGGTCCCGGTTGTGGGGCAATGTTATTTGTCGCTGTCTTAATTTGACCATTTCCAGCCAAAAGTGAATGGATTTGCTCATCATTCGCCTCAAATTTTACCAAAAATATGCATAAGTTTAGTATTAGAATACCTATTGATTTAACTGAAAAATCAACAATTATTCTTTTTCTAGTATTATACAAGTCGCGTCTTACCCCTTGTTATTTCCATAGTGGTATATTTTTTAAAAACTGATTTTTCAATGCCAGACAATGGCTCACATCGATATTGCCACATGGCAATCTTAAAGGGACACGTTTTATTGCAAAAAATTGATTTTGTTGTAAATTAGAATTTCTGTTTCACGTTATAATAATTTTTTGAAAGAATTTTTTTCCAGGGGGAAAAAATTAATAAATTCGAAGTGATACAGTGTTCACAACAACTGATCACTGTGGTTTAAGTTTTGGTGTATTTTGAATTGCGAAGAAACTGATTTTGACTATGATAATTCAAAAAAAACATGTGTATCAATAAAGCGCGCTTTTATCTATCAAATCGTATCGTATAGATAATTCTGCAAGTTTTTTGGAAGATGACAAGTCTAATTATCAACTCCTGCCAATTAAATAGGACCAACTAGTATGTTGCAACTCAAATACACACTCAAAACACTGTTCTGTTATTTATTACTCATTAGTAATAAATATTTCATGTATATTTGCGTTGTTGGTTTTTGGAAAGTGTTTTGGAATGGAATTACAGTAGCCTCTGCGATATTGACAATGGTTCAACTACATTTTGACTGTGAAGTGATATCAATAAAAATATATATTCAAAACAATCCAGAGCGCAGAGAATTTTGAATTATGAAATCTATCAATAATGTTACATGTCTATCATGTAGACTAATTATTAAATGTATTAAATAAAAAGATATACACATTTAGTCGGTAGTGGTTGCTGCAGTTGAGGTTGTCGAAGAGGAACTCGAAGAAGAAGATGATGATGAAGATGAAGTCGAAGTTGAGCACAATCCACAAGTATTCGCACACCATTGAGCACGAATTGTTGAATTGTAAAATGAATTGGTGCAGAATCCATTGGCAGCCCAATATCCACATGTTGTCAGTTTATCAGTGCAAGTTCCTGATGTTGCAGATCCGGAAGCAGTTGATGTTGATCCACAGAATCCACAACTCATTGCACATCTCGACTTCTTTTGGGAATATGAATAATATGGTGATCTGCAGAAATCATTTGATACCCAACTGGCACAATTTGATGCAGAATCACGACAGGATTCGGATAATACAACAATTGATACGATAACAACAAGAATATTGAAGAATGAATGAACTAGAAGACAACCAAAATGAACTAGAAGACAACTGCTAGAAGCTGGTGGTTGTGCGTAAACTCCACTCTCGTTACCGATCGGCCATAATTTCAGACGGAGTCTCTTCTTCGGAAGTTTCGGTCCTCTGGTTGTGGACAATGTCTCCGAGTTCAATTTAATATGTATCAATCTCATTACCAAAGGCTTCTGAACTTTGTTATCCTATTATCTGAACTTCGTGTGAGTATAAAATGGAAAAAAGAACTGTATTATATGGTGTGCTTCACAAAAATTGTCGTTCTCTCTTGCGGGAGATCGACTCTCAACAATCAATTGATGAAAAGAATTTCAAGTATAAATCTTTTTTTAATGTTGGATTTCTTTCTCAATAAATGATTCAATATTAACTAAACAAGTACTTTATTGACCTCTCTTAGTTCCCTTCTTTTGGTTCTTCGAACGACTTTCTGCGATTCTCGGCAAACTTGGTGACTTGCTAAGTCTTGGCGTTGCTGCTGGTGTTACCTTCTTCTCAGCATTCGATTGATGTTTGCGAGCAGTGTTGTCGCTGAAAACAATGACATTTTCTCCTGGAATTTTCTTCTAACTAACATGGATATGGCCTTTTTCTCCATATTCGATTCCTTATCAACCGATTCTTTCGATGCCGACTTCTTCTCCTTCTGTTTCTCAGTTTTCGCCGCCTTTTCTTTCTTCTTTTTCTCTTCTTCCACAATAATCGCAGTCACTTTCGCAGTCAAATCAGCATATTTTTTCAAAAATGCTTCATACTGACTATCTTTTTTGATGTACTTATTTTCGACAAAAACTTGAAGAATACAAATCATCAAAAAGATGTATTGAAGTTGACTTTGAATGGCGCCAAGTCTCATTTGTCGCAAACATTTCATGACGGCTTTGAGTTCGACATTTGGGTCAGTTTTGATCATTTGGACACCGAGGTGGATACCGACAAACGTGGCAGTTCGACCAACACCCGCAGAACAGTGAACAACGATCGGATTGTCGTTACACTGAAAATAAAACATATTTGTGTTTGGGTACCAGTTTGTACCCGTTTGTACCTGTTTGAACAATTTCTCCAGTTTCAAAAAAAAAAGTTCGTGTCAAAAATAGAAAGGATGATATTAAAAAAACACGAATGCCCTCATGTAACTTTTTTGAGAATTTTTAAAGTTGTTTTTTTCCGATTTTCGATTCACAATTAAATAAAATACATTTTATTGGCCTTTTATACAAACCAGGTACCCATGTAACTATATTTTTTTATTTCAAGATCACATCCCTGTAGCTTTTTTGGAATCTCTTTGAACTATTTGAGAACTCGGTAGAATTTTTAGGAACCCAAAAAATAATTAGTTTTTCAAAAACTATGTAAAAGATGAGTCTGTGTTTTTTGATTGATTTTTTTTCGATCTTTGGAAATTAAAAATCAACTTTTTATGTTACTTGAACTAAGCTTTTTTGTTGACATATGGGTTCAACTGTACCTTTTCCAACACCGTTCGATATAATTTGATCATTGGACATGGATCTAATGGTGCAATTTGATCATGCCAATCATGATACCAATAATGATGAACAGTCAATCGAGTATCCTTCTTCTTAACTCGAAGTTCAGTATATCTAACAGGCGCCCACGGTTCTGTTTGCTTCTCCACCACTTTCACCTTATAATCCCCATACAACATTTCGCCATCGGCCGAGAAGTATTTCGCGCATTTTTCCGTGTCCTCAACATATCCACAAAGCATCACAATGACTTGACATTTTTCAGTGAAAATCATGTGCCAAAAATCGGCAATCGTTGATTTGATAGGCCCTTGCGTTGAGATGAATCGAACCGAATCGGGCATTTCCATCCATGATGCGTGGATGTAGTCATTCGACGAATCGCGATCTTTCAAAACAACCCGGTTCTCATCAGCACACATGATTCCTTTGTATCGATTTTTGTCCATGTTTTTTTCGCACACCTTGGCTCCATACTTTTCCGGCTTCCAATCTTTATTGTCACGATACTCTTGGGTGATTTTTGATATCCTCTAAAATCCCCCACAAAAAAAGGTATATTTGAAAAGCGCATTTCTTACCGCATTTTTCAACAAGTTTTTGGTCCATCTTTGGCAATTATCTTCGGCTTCATTGAATGATTGTGTTCTCATCAACGATTTGCTTCTATCGATGCTTTCCGACTTTCGCGCCTTTTTCTCTTTCTTGTTGACATCGTTACAACGTTCACTCTAAAAATCAATACCTACAGTAATACTATTACTATCGTACTTTTCTGACTTACCATTTGATTATGTTTACTCTAAGGACGTGTTTAATCCGTTAGACTTTGTAGCTAAAAATACGTAGGTTTAGAGAAAAATGACATTTTAAGGAGGACGAATATATAGGGTGCCACGTTGACGTAAAAATGAGAAGAATTAGATCAGTGTTTTGGAAATCAGGACACGTAGACGTGGCATATGAGCAAGTCATTAATTTTTTATAGAACAGGACATCTGAAATGAAAACCTTGGATCAGAACAAAGGTTTCTTTAACCATCATCAGTTTGCCACTATGTCTTGTTCAATTTTGGAAACCTCACTCGATAATCGACTTTCTATTACACGAACCGCATACCGTTTCAAAGTTGTGCCAACTGATATATTTTGTACAGTAGCGAACGAAAATTGTTGATTGAATCGTCATAACTCCGCTCAAAATAGTCGGTTTGCTCCGATATTTTGCACAGAAGGTATCAGCAAAGTTCTCTAGTTTTAGTGAATTGAGGTCTGAAAAATAAAAATCTGGAAAACTTTTTCTGAAAATTTTAGTTTTTATTAGACACAAAATATGGGGCAAAACAGATTGTTTTGAGGCGAGTTAGGACGATATAACCAACAATATATAAACTTTTGCTCGCTAAGCCATAGCTCAGTGAGTCACATGCGCTCCATTGATGATCATGCTTGTTTTTCTGGTATCAGAAAAACAAAAAAAAACATTGGTTGACCGTCCTACAGTCTCTACAGTCAGTGCGTTTTTCATTTCTGCGTCTTATCACTCAACACATATCACTGTTTTCCCATTCATCGAAATTCCAGAAAAATTATCGATCAAAAAACAAACCTAGCCACTAGTTTATCTTAAAAACAAAAAAAACGTGACCTCTTTTTGCTCCTGCTGGAACCTATCCAGATGATTTCTCTGCGTCTCTCACTCTTTTATCGTCATCCTCCTGACCCATCAGAAACTGATTTGAAAATGTTGTATTTTTTAATAGATTGAAATGACCTATGATCATGTACCCCTATTGATTTTTGAGACATCCTGAATTTTTCTGAAGAAGAAGAAATACATAACTTTAATTTTAATTATTTTATCTTCTTATATATTATTACACTAAGCTCAAAAATTTCTGTCCCATTCGGGTCAAAAAGGCCACGTACTATATTCATTTAAAGTATACGTTAATTTCTTTAATCATTTCCTAATCTTCAGTTATTGTCATTATTATACTTTTCACACGTTCTTCTATAACTCATTCAAAATCCTAATTCATTCGAGGAACCCAAATTAAAATGACTCCATAAGTCAGTGTTTTGCATTGTTAGAAGTACTTCCGAGAGATAGATTTTTTTTAATTTCCAAAGTTCTAAACTACTCAATGTAGTACAAGTTATTCAGTACCTTAATAAAATATGCTTTCACATCTTCCTAGCGTTTTCCGACTCATTTTTTCGAATTCTCAATAGTACATGACAATTGAGAGGATGAGGCTGCCAAATGACAATTTTTCTGTATTGCGTTTTTCACAACGTTGGAGCGCGAGATGACGCCTGCACGGAGTCGATCTCTGGGGCCGTGATAACCGACTTCAATGCTTCTCTGTATGCCAGATCGGAAGACGCCGCCACTTACACACGATCTGGCAGATAAAGATACATCTAAGTCGGTTAGCACACCCCCGAGTTCGACTCCGTGCTGACGTCATCTGGCGCTAACTTGTTTTCTTTTTTTCTGTTTCTCCTCGTGCAAATTCAAATTTTCTGAATCGAGTACGCTCTTTCATGAACCATGAACCTAAATTCCTTTGTTACCCTATCACTTTATAAAGAAGTTTTAGTTGAATTTCAATGTTCCCTATAACAGAAAGATTTTTCCAAGTACAAAAACCGGAACTATAGTAACCTAAAACAACCGTTTTCTCATTTTGTCGTTGAAAATAGTTATTGAATGAAATAGTCGGAAAATATGCATTAAAATGGTGAAGATGATGTCACTTTCAAACCAAAGAAAACTTCTCTACAAAAAAATTTCTCTGTATATGTTCACAATGTTTGATTTCAGTTTCATTTACAGAAAAATTTTCAAAAAAATATCTCAATCTACTTCCATGGTCGTGAAATGAAAATTCATACCGCTGAAAACAACAACACAAACTACTTATGGCGACTATTGTATATTCAGATTGTTAATAAGTTATTACTTTCATTTTACTTTCAAGAGATTAAATATAGACGTGATAACGAAGCCTAAGGCTGAGAAACACAAGTGTTCTCCACGGCGGAGCCGTGGGGACACACTTGTTTCAATTTATTAAAGCAAAAAAATTTTCAAACCCGAGAATCAAAAAAATAACACGCATAAAAAAAATCAAAAAAGTACTCGTAAAAATCATTTGTCTCACTAATTGTAAATTTCCCTGTTTTTGGGTCTAACACATGAAATTGGTTTTGACCCAAATAGTTCTATACGGTAATGGTTGGGACATTGGTCGATTAATAGGTGTGGCCAATAAATCAAATCGATAAGTACTATGAGCATCGAGATCGTGAATAGTTGTTTCGATCAAAGATTTTGGAGAGGTATGCGATTTATAACAACCAACAATGTTCGACATTTCGAATGTGCTCTCGCAAAGATTGTCCACCTGCAAAAACACAGCATTTCAAAACATGAAAAATAAGAATACAAGGCCACTTACCCTACTGACTAAATGCTCGATAAACTGCGAATTTTCTTTTCTTTTATAAACACAGTATTTAACATTATCATCATGAGCTCTGAGCCATTGAATTGACACGTTATTACATGATCTGCCAACAAGTTTGATAGTGGTGTCATCTGGCAAATTTGGGTAGGGTGAGGTCGAGAGATCGGTGCTTGCCCAAACACGGACAGTCTGAAAAATCAGTATTTTTAAGGCAAACTTTCAGCCGTAACACAGACACACGAAGCACTTTTTGTTGATGAGGTAAGAATAAAGTTCCTTTTCTTTCGCAACAAAAACTATGTTCGGATTAAAGAAAAATCTCATATTATCTCTTTTTAAATAATGCTTGCAAAGGTTAGCCACTTGGATTTTGTTTTGCTAATAGAAATTAAAAAGAAGCTTGTTCGCTCTACCGCACACATTTGTATGTGTAGTTCTCTCGGATTTTTTTTCCTTGCACAAACCTTTGGATTTTCATCATCATCATTGACGATTTGGAACTTTAATACACCTCCTTTCAAATTCGTCACAACAAATCGTCTGAATCCCGAAAAGCGATCACTTCTCTTCAAAATATGTCCATTTCTATATATATTGATACGAACCAATCCATTACAAGAGTGAACAATCAGCATTGCCTGAAATATCCTCGTTTAAAATTGTCTCGTACGAGAAAATAGTGACAACTGTTTAGAGATATTATATGTTTGTGTGACGTCAATGCATACCTTTGACAAGGTATTTTTAGAAACAAATGTGTGAAAGAATAGAACTTTTGCAGGATGAACGAAGAACGGATGGGTTTTGTTGTTGTTGTTAGATTGTAAAAGAAGAGATGAAATGAGGCTTGAAATTCGATCTGGTCAAAGAATGACGCAGTGAAAAAATATGAACAAACTACGTTTGAACTAAAAATAGATGATTTAGAAGATAATCATTCTGGATTATCTGTTCCGGATAAGCATTATGAACTGATATAGCAAAAAACAAATAGAAATTCATTTTTTTTTAACGTCATTTTTTTCTTCTTCTGAAATGAAAATCATTTTCAAGTCAAAAAAATGGTGAAATGTCGGCTCTTTCATTGACAAAAATTTAAGTCTACCAAAATTTCACAAAAGCTAAATCCAGCTTCTTTATTACTGCCAATCGAGTAAAGTTTTAATGAACAACGGTGGTCAAGAGGGTAACGCTTTTGACCCACGTTCGAAATGTCACTGGTTGAATTTTCTTAGCGAACAATTTTTTTGGAGAACATTTTTTAAAATAAAAAATATACATACTTGTTCTTGAAGAAATGGATACTTGGATTTTTGCAGAAAAATAATTTTTCTATCCGATTCGAGCTGCAATTTCCGAAAACTCACTGTTTGTGTTTCATTTCCTTCTGGGACAACAAATCGATAATTCTTGAAGCTTCCCTTTCTTCCTTCCAATTCTGTAGACTGCAATTTTCCCGGGAACAAGTTTCTCGACGTCGACTTTTTTGTGAGGTGCTGAAAAAAATTCCTCATTTTCATACAAATCCTAAATCCCTCAAACTTACTCTATGTTTTCGGACAATAGTTCCAGTTGGAATTCGAACTGTAGTTCGTTCATATTCCGAAGCAGTTCTGATTTTATAATCCCGCAAAAACAAATGAACATGATATTGTCTGTCTCGTCGCAGGTTTTCAATTGTCATCGAGTTGTTGCTCTTTCCAACACATTTGATAATTTCCAAATTCTTTTCGAAATTATTACATTGTGCCGCCCATTCGATAGGTGATTGTGAGAGAATTGCGCAGAACCGAAAGCGACCGAATTCTTCTGAATTCTTGATTTGCTCGGCGATTTTCCACGTCAATCTCAGGTTCACTTCATCTCGATGTTCTTCATTTGTATCCAAAGTCATTGCAAGTCTCGAATCATGGGGAAGTTCAGGGTATTGCTCTTTTTTGATTCTCCAATCAGATGTGACAAAAACGCGAACTGAAGCGGCCAATGGAGTCGCCAATACCAACACTACTTCTGTAATGAGAAATATTTATACTGAACGACTACGATTTATTGTTCAGTTTTCAAAGGGTAGTCCAAAACTTAGTTTGAGGGTTTTCAGTTTTTCGAAAAAAAAAAGGTTGGCAACAATAAAGCTCGATCCCGCGACCTTTCGCATGCGAGGCAAAAGTGCTAACCACTCGGCTATCCCTGCTTGCATTAATCGGAAGTGGGTGTTCATGAAAACCGCGCATTTTTCTTCTTTTTTTATTTAGAAATATCGAGTTTTTGAATTATTTTTTCGTTTTGAGGGACTAGTTTGTTTCATTAGTTTTTTTTTTTTAATTTTCCTCACTTTTCGGTGCATTTTCCATGAAAAACGTGGCCCTCGTCGTCGTTTCCTTTTCAGTCAAAAGTTGTAATCTATCGTATTGATGAAGACCATTTGAATGATCAGAGATGATGTTCAATTCCTCATCCTGGCTGATATCTGAAAAACATTCGTTTTGTTAGCCAAAGCATTTCATCATTTTGTGGCGAAATAGTGTGCATTCCAATGAACGCAGACAAAATGGCATTTGTTACTAAACCAGAGGATTAAGATGAACTTTTTTTTTATAAATCATTTTTTTGAGAGGAAATCAAATCATTTTTATTACTATTGGGAAAATGCCATCTTGTTTAAGGTACCCGAAAATTATTTTTTGAATAAATCCTACCTTCAGGAATACTGAAGAGTTGATAATGAATTGGTGCACCACATGGTGTGATCACCAAATATAATGGTAAATGTTCTTCGACTTCCAAATATAATCTTTCTTCAAACATATCTAATTCAATAGTAGTTTCAGTATCTTTTGGAATAATAGCAGAATTCCCTAAAGAACAAGAGATAATTAAAAATAGAAAATAATAGACTAGACTGTTCATGTCTCGTCTCGTCTCGGCTGTGTTTCTGAAATGAACTCAACTCGATGTCAGATTCAAAAAGGGGCGTTTCTACGTCTAGGTCAGAGGACGGAAATATCTTGTAGGATATCCTGCATTGGAATGTGAGGAATGCGGACAACAACTGTTGTTCAACAGGGGTAGAATGTGAGAAGAATTCTTGAACATAAAAAATATGTGAGAAGCAAAAACAAAGAGAATCAGCAGACAATATGTAACTATGTAGGATTGGATCGGAATTTCGGGTATGACGTGGCGGAAGTTTCGAAATTGTTTTGGAAAAAAAAAGTCTGTGGAATTTCCGGAATTTGTGAGAGCAGGTCTTTGTTGTTGAAACAACTAGGTGATTTGTCCAAGATAAGTACATCGAAAACATTATTATTAGTGGAATTGTCTTGAGAGGAATAAACCGTTAGCTGTGTGACTTTCTCACAACAACGTGTTACTGTACTTTACGTTTTTAGTCTACAAATTTGAAATGAAACTTTTTGAAGTGAAATTGAATTTGATAACGAAAAATAGCTTTTGTAAATGAAAAAAAAACTTGATATTTTCGATAGATTTCTCAATACCTATCAGATTTTGACCTATGCATTGTCCAACCAAGAGAATATGAAATAATTTGAAGTCCGGATGGTCGCCAGGTCAATCCTGGATCAGATTGAGAAGGAGGTGTCGAACTTGGAGCCACCTAAACCTTGTTCCATTGACGACCACAATTTTTGCAGATTATCATTGTCAGAATCATTTTCTGTCTGCAGATTTAAATACCATTCAAATCTTTTTTTTCAAAAACTTTGCAAATTCATTTTGAAGTACTATCAGAACTCAGATGTCGTCGTTGAGTTATTCTAATTTAATTTTTCTCGTTTCAGATATGTACACTGAAATGAACTTTTAAAACTATTTTCAGAAAAAAATTATTCTAGTAATCTCGCCTGTCAAATCCGATTCTGACATAGACACCTGATTGGAAGTTTATGTTCAATTTAAAAAAAAAAAAAAATTATCATCAGTTTCCTATCGAAATTTAGCCTAAAGCCGATGTAAAACTGGCTGATAAAAGATCTGCGACACTCTCATGATTGACAGAGTTAATACTATTACTGTATTTTCAAATAATACCCTCTATCGGACTCGAAATCAAATTCCGCTCCAAGAACCAATCATTTCTGAAGTTTTTCTGAATTTCTTCAGTCATTTTCCAGTTATATCATCTCTTCGAAAATATTCCAAAAATAATGAGATACAATCTTCTTATCAATCGTTGTTTTTCCGAATTCCAGTCGTCTTATTCTTTTTTATCCGTATTTAACGTTTAACCCTGAATCATAGTTTGAAAAATAATTTTTTCTTGAGCTCAAAATATCAAAACCAGCAAAAATTCAAGTCGAACTTAAACTCATGACATATTCTTTATTATTCCTCCATTTTTCAGAGTCATTAATCCAGTTTTTCAGAACCCCATTGATAATCCTTTCCATCCATTCTCTTTCTTCAATACAGTAATCCCAGTTTAAAACCAATCCACATTCTTCTTTTTACAACCCACTTAAGCTGAAACTAGATGACCCATTTCATTACACTCAATAACAAGTCATTCAAAAAAGCATCTGGCCAATATAATAAATCATCGTTTGATCTCATATCATCACCAACTTCTCATGGCCATTAGAAGAAGCCCGACCGAGCAAGGAAGAAGCCCTTCGAAATGTCTGTCTCTCTCAATATCTCGCACTTTCTCCTTCATTTTTTTCTTCTTTTTGGCGTTTTGATTATTAGCAAATCGTTACCATGACACTTTTTTTGAACATATGTATTATTTTTTTTTCATCACACAATTCTTGTCGTGATGTAATTTTGACGATAAAAAACAAAGTGACCAAAAATGGACATAAACGGAGACCTCAGAATTTTTTGAATAAAAAAAAATGGTCATTCATTTCGGGACTACAGAAATAACAGTCACGTGACCTGCGTGACCTTTTCAATGAAAAAAAAACAGTTCTCTTTTTTTGCTAAAATTAGCTCGTAGCCGACGATATCTGGGTTGTGTTGGCTGCTATGTTGTGCGTGTTCCTGCCTACATTTCAGCAGTCACTTTCTTTCATTCCCTCATTCACTTTTTCCTTTCTATTATCTATCGTAAGGAGACTTTTTAGGCTGAACTGAAACCTCGAAAAACTGCCCCATTTCTGAAAAAAATCTTGATTTTCATTCTATATATAGCTTCTGTAGATTCTGTCGTTCTCAAATTTTCATCCCCTCCTTCTGATGTTTTAGAATTCCCATGCTCCCTATGTGATTCTTGAGAACAAACTTATGTCACCTATAGTACATTTGGCCTCATAAAAGATTTTTAATTGACCAATTCCGAGTTATGACTTGAGCTAGTCACAATGAATCAAAACACAGGCAGACCCACAATATTAAATGATCAAATATATTTTGCCAGTTGAGACTAATTTGCATAATGATGCTATGAGATCACCATCACTGTTCATTAACGTAATATTATTCATTACCCAATTTTCACAAGAGAGTAAAGAGAAATTAGGAGATATTCTGATGAGTTATACGTAATTTTGTGATATGTTTTGTTTTTTCATGCTAGTGCTAATTTTGTAGTCTCTTATTTGATAAAATAGGAAAACATAGAGAACAATGAAGTAAACATAAAATATTCATAATGTTTTTCATGATTCATGTTTCTCAAAAATGTAGAGATGAAGCTTTAAACTTCAAACTTTGAAATTTTGGAAAAAAAAAGTGCAAAAAGATTTCACGTAATCTTGTGTTTTCATTCCGTCTGTTCCACATTTCTTTAATCCATATTGAAAAGCATCGAACTTTTCTGAAAAAGCATTCTCGGGGAAAAAACGGCAAGCGTGTCGCAAGGCTTGCAGCATTTTTCCCTTGTTGCAAGCTTGCGACAGTTTTGCTGCTAGATGTCGCAAAGCTTGCGACTTTTTTATGCTATTGGCGCAAGAACATCGCAAGCCTTGCGACAGCCAAATGTCGTAAGTTTGCGACAAATTGTCTAAAGCTTGGCGGTTTTTCCCTCGAAAGTTACCCGGTTAGTTTGACGCAGTCATTGAAATTCAGAAAATTATTTTTCGCTCTGCTTGTTTTTTTCAGTTCGTAGAATACACTATTTTTAACATTTTTGTTTCATCATAATTGGAACAATGTGAGGCTGAAAAATAGTTTGTTTTGCATTCAAAAAGCTCGAGAAGAAATTAATTCATTGTTTTTCTTGAAGCTCTTTTCAGTTTCTAGTCGAAAAATCCCAGACTTGCGAATGGAATCAGATACATATATTTTGAGACTTTATTTATCAAAAAAGTTCTTTGAAAACTGACAACGTAATTCTAGGTCTCTTGCACGATTTATGTGAAACAACTTTTGCACGGGTAATTAGCGACTACCCTGTAACTTTAAATGCTGAAAATGTCTATAATAATAAAGGCAGGGAAAAGACACTCAGCAAGTTGTTCTTTAAAGAAAAAGCGCATTCTTCGTGGCGTTTTACTATAAAAACGGTGATCTTTCATTTGAGAGAAACTTGCCTTTTTTCACCTCATTTTTAATAAAAAGACAAAAGGTTATTTAGCATTCAAAAAACTATCAAATTATGTATATCTACAATTTTTTAGACAACAAACTAAAAAACGAATCCCGAGATACCACATTCCCTATTTACATCTCTAAAAAAAAAACCAAAAAATCATCCCACCTCGTTAAAAATATTTGTTTGCTGTTTTTTTTCAGCGTCCTAATACAAATCACATTTTCTAATCATCTCTCTCGAAGCCTGATATTTCTAATTATATGTTATTTTTTTCTTAAAAAATGAGATTTAGTCGCAAGCATAATGACTTCTGATTTGTGTTATTCATGACTTCCTTTTTTGCTTGCCTAAAAAAGTTCAAAGATTTATCCATGATTTTATGCTGCGTTTATCTGATTTTTGATGTCTTCTTCGTCTGTTTTTCCTTTTTTAGACATATTTTTACTTCCTTTTTTTCTTCATCGAAGATCAGTTTAATTAGTATCCATAGTAACTGAACATTTACTTTTTTCTTTTTTTTTTACTCTATTTTTTTCTCTTCAGATGTCGTCAAAGTTCGAATTGCCAATTATGCCAAATATGGCAATTCATTTCAAAAATGCGAGCACATCGTTGAATATGAAATTGGAACTTAAAAAAGAAGAAATAGATGATGAAGAAGAAGTGCAAAGAATTCCAATAGTTGGAGAAATAACAGAGGTATCAAACAATATTACTCAAAGAGTAAAACATATATTCATGATATTTCTCAGAAATTTGTTGAGAATGATTTTGGGGAAAATGTAATACCGAAAAAAGCTACGTCAAAAATCATGATTAGTCACACGAGCTAATTTTCGTAGTTTCACAAGCTGTTTATAAAACTCGAGAGTTTTCAGTGAAAAAAAGGGAAAAAAGCTTTTCATAAGATAGAATAAAAATTATCGACAGAGCGAGTTTGAAATGCTGAACCTTGTTGTTCGAAATCAAAGAGAAAATTAAAAAGAGCAACGAGTTGTGCTACTTGCTACGTTTAGGTTATTATAATTTTGCTGAAGGCATTGACGTATCTCTGTAACCATAGCGCAGCAGTTTTTCGATTTTACTCTTGGTTTTTCATCAGCCCAGAAAACTTGATTTTCAATTCTCCAGAAGAATTTCCTGTATAGTTTATCAATAAAACGGAAACTTCCATTAAAAGTGTTAAAATAGATATACAACCAGGAAGCTAATTTTTTGCTAATCTTCTAATTCCAAAGCACACACTTATTCTGACAAGTGAGAAATTAATTTTTATAGGAAAATGACGAGAAACAGAATTTTAGGAAAAAAAGACAGCTGTAGTGCCGCCAGGCCATGAGTATATTTTTAGTAGATGACACACAAAATAGAGCAAGAAACACAACCCGGATAACGTCGGGTCATCGCCAGATCGATTTCTTAGAGATTTTCAGTTTTTTCGCATTTTGAGGAAATGCAAGAGTCGCAAAATAAGAAAAAATAACTGTGCAATAAAAAATTCTCTCATTAAAGGGGTTGTCCGGGTTCATTTTGAGCTGTTACAAATTTTTTTTACTACTTTTCTTCATGTCTAATCCGTGCAAAATAAAATTTAGAGTTGCTCTGAGCGAAATGGGAGGTAAAAAATTAACCTTTTGCCTCGTTAGAAAGTGTGTGTCCACGCACAAACAACACACAACACGGTGACGACAAATTGCACACTACTTTTTTGGTGAAACAAAATACCCACTTTAAAACCAAGAAACTTGTTTTAAATATAAATTGTTCTTCGGACTATAAATTTAGCTGACTAGTACCAAAATTTTTTTTCTCAAAGGGGAGGAAGTAGGAAAAAATTAACGTTCGAAAAATTTAACCCATACTTAAAGGTGGGGTATAATTAAATGTCTAGTTTTTTTTTCAAAAATTTGTTATACGGAAATTGAAATGCATGAGCTTTGTTCGTACGTTGAGAATTTTCGAATTTTTTTCTCGAAAACTAGACTTTTTTATTTGAGAAAAACAAGAATAAACAATTACGATCTCTCGAGGTTCTGATTAATGAAAACTCGAAGAAGAAACCAATTAACATAGTTCCAGCACTAATTTTGTTATTTTCAGAATCGAATCCAATACTGCCACGTGTGTAACAACGAAGGAGCAGCACACCATTATGGCGGCACAGTTTGCGCAGGTTGTAAAATCTTTTTTAGTCGCGCAGTTCGGGATGATCGAAACTATTTATGCCGAAAAGAAGGTTTTTGTACATTGAATGGTCCGAAAAAAGGTGGAAAATGTCAAGGATGTCGATTTGCTTCTTGTTTGAGAGCAGGGATGCAAAGAGAGAGTTAGTTATTTTTATGGTCTAGAAAAGGAATTCTGTTTCAGATGTTGGTCGACTTTTACTTCTTCGTATGGTTGATCACAACAATGTCACTCCTATCAAAGAAGAAATATGTCTCTGCTCTCACCTCGAAGTCATCCCACCAACCTCAATCTTCACCCCAATGTTTTTCTCCAAATTCCTCTATTCTTCAGTTTCTTTGAATACTCATATTCAACGACTAATCAACCTCGAAAAAAGCAAAGAAAACCGAAATGCAATGCCATTTGCACATCGATTCAAAAGATCGTTTTCAGCCAAATTCTCCCTTTCTGATTCTTTACATCTTCCACAACAAATCTGTGAGCCAATTCCAATGGATTATATCAGATCGAAATTTCGAGAAAAACCACAGGAGAATTTGAAATGGTTTTGGTGTCGGAATACAGCTCATTTTCTCGAATGGGCTTCAGCCATTGAAGATCTGATGACCCTCAAATTCTGCGAAGTTGAGCGAGTTCTTCGAACTCAAATGATATCCGTAATTACACTTGTGACATGTTATGGTTTCTTCAATTTGGATCGTGACAATGATTCTATAATCAATGTTTTTGGTGATATCGAACAAATTTTGGATTTCGAATTATCCAAACAATCCATTCTCACAATAATTGAACCGATGGAAAGAATTCAGATGAAACAAGAGGAGATGGTCATTTTGAAATTGATATTGTTATTCGATAATAAGCCAGATTATAAGAGGAAATATTATAATATGTTGAGAGCGTATCTAGAAATGAACAATAGTGAAGGTCACTCTATCGATAGGCTCCTTCAACTGATGATGATATTGAATTCTGTTCGGGTAAGTATATTGGATCTCTCATTTTCTGAATCAAGTCCTATGAGATCTGACGAAATCACGTCTCGATTTTTAGCTCCTAGAAGTGGTATTATTGAATTCATTGTAATGTGTATTTCAAGAATTTGGTCTGAATATTTCTCTGGAGGACTAAAGAGAGAAACTTTTCTCTGACTCGGGGAAAATTTGAATCCGTTTCAGAAATTGTGATTCCAGACCAGGTTGAATCGAGCCTAATCCAATTCAGGTTCCGTTTTTCACAAATAATCTTTTTTATGGGACCCAGATAAAAAATTACAGGGCGGCCAAAATTTTTTGACATAAATCATAATAAGGCCCAGATAACAGAGATAGTTGAGAAAATTATTTTAAACCCGGTTAAGATGAATTTATGTTTTCGAACACTCGTTGAGACAAAAACTTACTAAACACCTCCCATATACGACTTCTCAACTAAACTTTAAAAATTTCATTCCAGCAAATTTCCAACTTCGTCGACAATTGGCTCCTTCTTCTCTGTACAACAAATCAATACGATATGAGAGATCGATTAGTAGAAGAGTTCCACTTAAAAAATTGATTTTCCTATTTGTTTTCAAGCTCCTAATTTTATACGTGTAATCCATCGTGCAACTTGTTAGGGTATTATAGTTTCCGATTTTAACATGCTTAGTGTGAGTGTTTATGACGCGTATATTTTTTTGTGCCTCGTTAACCCTCATTTTTTGACCATAGTCTATTTTAAAATTGCGTACTGTGTATCTGAAATGTGCACCTTTTCTTGTATTCTCCGAATTTCTCCATGTGATTTATATGAAAATAAAAAACTTTTCACCTGTTTCTCAAAACCGCCTGATACATTTCATTTGCTCCACTTCATTTTGTCCATGTCGTTCGACTGGACAAACTTTACGTTGGCGTTATCACCAACATTGTCATATGACACGTTTTACACCAATCAACCGAGGGTGTACATGTTCCAAGGCACACAGACTTTGGATTTGGCATTGTTGGGTGCGACATTGTTTCTGACTCTCGGTTGGAATGTTTATTGCTGTTGTTCGAAATCGCAATCATCCGCTAAGGTTCGTTTTTTCGTTTTATTTTACTTTTTATCAACACGAGCTTCTGATATTCATACGTGAAATTCAGTCGTGTTGGCTGTCTTGTGATTTTCGTAACGTTCAGCAGCTGAAAAACAGAATACTGTAATAGAAATCAGGCACGATGTTCAACATCTAATCGATTCCAGCATCTCATCAGAATAACATCTATCAAGATCTTAGTCAATGTGATCTTCCGCGCAGCTCAAGTGATAACTCTCCTTCTCGTTGAATATCCTTCCTACGTTTTCTTATTCATTGCGTGCAGCATTGAGACAACTCTTCACTACACGTTCTATCTACAATTCACCTCGTCGGTCATTTTTTACGTTCGAGACCAGAATGGAACACAGTAAGTGGAACTGAGGGACATTTTTTTGGTTTTTGGGTATTTTAGTGATAAGAATAAGAATGGCAAAAAAGAACTCCAGATGAAACTGCGACATAGACACTACTGGCAAATTTAGAGTGTTTTTACTCCCAAGAGCTCACCAAAAAATGCACGAAATTGTATTGACTGCTCATTTCGTTTTTATATTCCTTTCGCTTTGAGATATTTTAATCTACACGTGTCTGATTCGCTTTTTACTCACTGTTTCGTCTAATATATCAAAAAAATGTCATCTTGCGAAAGGAGTAGAAAAAGCAATAAATATCTCGGGGAAAAAACGGCTAGCGTGTCGCAAGCTTGCCGATTTTTCCCCGAGATGTGAACTGATTGTTCGTATTGCTCTCTGTAGGAGTTCTTATTTTCACTAAACGTTTTCCCTCAAAAATAGATTAAACTTATTTGGAGGTTTCGAAAGAGAATTTATGCTCCTGAAAATTTGGGAGTTCTGTGGTTGATTGTCGTAATCCTTGAATTGAAAAGTCACCCTCTGTCCCAGGGTTCCTCAAATCACCCCTTGATTTCTAGCCATCACTACCTTCTCTCCGTCCTCTGCTCTCTAATCCTATCCTGTCTCAATGTCAACTTCGATTCTCTTCTCTACAATGCTCCATTCTACATCTATGAAGCAATTTACATCCCAATGATTCTCGTTTTCATCTTGAAAATAGTTCGATCATGCAAAAAATGTCATTTGGTCGCATTTCTCCTCATCTCGTCTCCTCCATTGATTTTCAACGCAGCTCTCACGATGATGGATCTCATTTACATGGTCATCGGAGTTTCTCAAGTTTTTCCCACGTGTAAGTCTGATCGATATTTCTCTTTTGAAGTTGTTTTTTTCTAGCCTACATCCTAATGAGCACATATCGTTACAAAGCATTTGAACTTGCTCCCCTGTGTGTTCTCATCGCATTCTTCGCTCTAATTCCAGATTTGAAAACGTGAGTTTTCCATTCAACATGAAAACCGGTGTCGAGTTATTTTCGTTTTTAAATCTAAACTCTACAGTAAAAAAGTCTTAGAGCACCATTTTTTTCAGAACAACGACCACTTCAGCAACCGTCATCAAAACCACCCACAAACTCCCACCTACTTCGAATGTCACCCATTTAACTGCGCCACCCTCTCAACCACCAGATATCCACCCACCCGGCCAAATTATGGAACAACAACAACCCCCATCAGGAACTATAACAGTACTTTTTCAACCAGTTGTCACACATTTATGATGCTTAATAAATATTTCAGTCTGTTTTCAATGGTTTTAGTGTCATAGTTGGAGATTTTGACGGTCGTGGCAACTTGTTGAATTGGATTCTGGGAATTGGCCATGATAGCTTGATTGTAGGCTGATAATAATGTCATGTCGTCTTGTTTGGACCATTTCTGAAAATTAGAATATTCAAGGATTTCACGAATTTAAAAAAGAGAGAGGGATCAGATTTTAGTTAAATCTAGTAGGAACGGTGACAGTTGAAAAAGTGGTCACAATGTGACCGTGACATATGGTAAATTTTTCCAAGAAGAATGAATACCTGACAAGAATTTTACTGAACAAGAGGCGTGAGAATTTTACTGAACAAGAGGCGTTCATTGGTTGAATAAAAGTTTATTGTAGTTTTATTTCTCAGAATCATGGTTTTCGATATAAAAGTAAATCGATGTTTGGTTCATTTAACAGGTAAAACCCGATTAGTGACACAAATTAGTCGAAAGTGTTATCTCATATGAGAAAACTTGAAATTTTTATCAAAAAAACTCACAATTTCACGAATCTCAACATGAACATTTCCGTTTTTCGTCGCCGCCATTAATTGACCTGATCTATTAAATAAACTATTCGTGGCTGGAGCTGATGTACACGTCAATGTTGATGGCTTATCCTCAAGAATCGCGTTTACGTCGTCAATATACTCGAAATCTTCAATTTCTTCATCAGTAGTAAGGTTGATGAATTCGAAGTCTTCTGGTTTAGATCTGAGAAACTATATGTTAGCAAAAATTAAAATTGAATTTATCTCACTTTTGTTTATACGGCAACGCGTAAAAATATTTCTGGATGCGCTCCCACAATGGCCTCTCATTTCCCAATAATTGATACATCTTATCAGCCGCTTCAATGGTCGTATTTTTTGTTTCTCCAATCTTTGCAATAAGTTTGAAAATCTGTCGAACTGACGGTGTTTTTATTTTTGCTGATGAAATGTATCCATTGATGTCAATTATCATTTCAATTCCTTCTTTATAAGCATGTCGTATTGGGCTTGTTAGAATCTCATCGGGAAGAAATTCAACGGGCACGAACATCAAGACAAGATGCATCAATTCGGGCATTTTTCGAAACAGTTCGATGATCTCAAAAACTCTCTGAAACAATGAAAAGTTGTGAACCAGAAGAGTGAAAGTGAATTTTCTACCTTTTGCTCATCAATCGATTTATCATTCATAACTCTTACAAACTTCAGATATTTCTCTTGGTGCATGAACAATCGTTTTTTGACATCTTCCCCAATTTTTCGAGCTATCGGGGTTTTCTGTGAATCTCTCTGTTGCTGATCTTCCATTCCGATTTTACCCATCAATTCTTTCTGAACTCTCGTTCTTTTTCTCCATTTTTTGTTGGAATCGTCATCTGACTCGTGTAGGGATACATTATCCATTCGTTTTCGCTTCTGGAAACAACAAATAGGTAACAATTTGTGCTAGGTACGGTGATTTAAAATATGAAGGAGGCTGCCAAGCCATACAGAAGAGAGCGCAAAGAAAAAGCGGGTTTCGTGTGATCTACATTTTCCTTGAAATTGTGAGCCTAGCATTTGTTTTTGAGAAACCTGTTCAAACCGACGGAAATTCAGGTACATTTGCTTGAAACCGAGCTAAAAATGGTTAAATACATATTCTAACATGATTTATATTTTTTACTCAACAAATACGTTTGATATTAATTTTCGAATTCTTAGACCCACAATTTTTCCAGTAGATCAAAGAGCCTTTATTCTCTATTTCTCAGAACTCTCTATGTATCAGATGGCACCGTTAAATCACCGTGTAGGTATATAACGATTAGTCCGTGTAAGTATATAACGATTAAATTTTGTGAAGTGAGTGCCTTGATGAACATTTTGAAGTTTTTATTTTTCCCCATTCTTCTTTCGGCGCGACGATGCGTTTCAGATCACAAAAAAACAAAGTTGTGTGTAAATGTTTTAATCGTTGCTTTTTCAGCGAATCCCAGGAGTAATTCGAAACAGATTAGGTGAAAATAAATCATTTTTGATTTTTTCGGGGAAAACTAGTATTTGCTTTCTAAGCATGAAAAATTAACTTACCAATGAAAAAGAGTTCGAGAAACTCGACGAGGTTGCCTCTCCAGGATCATTTCCATGGTTTTCGACCGGAACTAAATGTGAAAAATCAACTTCACTCAACCCTCCCACCGATGTGAATTGACTATCCTCTCCATCACCGAGCACCGGAGTTCTCGGTCGTACAAGCGACATTCTTGACGTTGCTTTCATTTCGTCTGATGTTCCCGAAGATTCACCAAAGTTCATGCCAACTTCAGAAACTTCATTTCCTGGAGTCATTGAAGTAGAAATATGTGCTTCTCCATTGTTATTATCTGCCATTTTCGCTATAGTCACTATGTAACCTCTTTCCAGATAATAAGGAGCCTCTTCAAGCGTTTTGACTTCGATCATATTCGTGTTTAATCCACCTCCAGTGAGTTTAGTTGGCGTTACTAAGACTTTAAACCGGTTGTCAGCGATATGCACAACTTTGTTAGGTGTTATTTTGAATATTTTTATGAAATTCTTATACCAGTTTGGCTGATATTCTTCAGGCCAGTTCGGGATACCACCATCAAAAACGATGTCTGTAGTTGGCGCAAAGTCCATCTTTGATATTCCTTGCTCAGCTTGTATTATTATTTGATGAAGAGGTGACGCTTTTTCTCCGCTACATCTAATAGTTTTCATATGGTTTCGAATTTTATTCGCACTTCTGGCAGGTAAACAATGTTTGTGGATTGCTGTATATCTGTAAATCAATGAATGCAAAAAAGTAACAAATAATAATCATTCACCTATCCATATTAATAGTAGTTTCACATCTTCTTGGTAAATGTACAAATTGTAGGAGACCTAGGGCGAGCATAACATCTTCGGATTTATTGAAAGGTATATACTCTTTTTGTTTAGTTGGTTGAATTTTCGGTAGAAGATGAGGATATCGAATAGCTGTACTTCTTGAAAGTACCGCAACAATTTCAGGGCGAGGGGCAAATCCATGGACACCTAGAAAAAAACAATTTCATGCTATACTTAAATTTTATTTTTGAACGAATCCGATCATTAAACTTTTTGAAGAGCTCGAAAATTAAAAAACACATAAAAAAGAGGATTTGTTTGTTGAAATTTTCAGATTTAGCAAGCCGTAAGCTGTTGGCTTCATTTCCGGTCCTATTTATAGAACTAAAAAAACGAGAATTGTTTGTTTTCATTTTCAAAACTGGGTTCCAAAATTGATGTTTTACTGAGAAACACCACATACCGTCAGTACTATGCGCCCATTTCACATATTTCGGACTAACTTCTTCGATATCCTTAATATGATGACAACTCACAACCGAATCAAGAATGCATTGCATATTAAATACTGATAACGGATTTTGCGATGCATCATCGTACTTCTGATCCAGTTCATTCTGAAATAATTTCGAATTTTACTTGAAAGTTGCATCGGACAAACTCACAATCATTGTTTGAGCATCGTTTTTTAAATCGTGCAATCCGTCGTCATGAAAACAAGTAACCACAAATTGCGTTAAAAGTTGCACATGCTGCTCCATTTGTACTCTCAATCTGTCGATTTCAGACGGTAGAAAAGTCACATTTTCCACTAATAATGAACAGCTTGTAGAAGGTTCACATTGTTTCACTCGTTCGGCAACTTCGGCGTCTTTTTGCTTTTGTGTTTTTTTGACATTAACATGGCTCGGCCTGCATATAACAACGTCTTTTGGCAATGGAATTTCTTTTTCTGCCAATATAGTGTCCATCATGAGTCGTTCTACTTCATATCGCGGAATTTGTGCTGCTCTATCATGTCTTGTTTCATACCAATCGTCAACATCCAATGCTAAATCTGCATCATCTACTTGCACATCGTAATCTTCGTCATCAGGATCATCTTCTGCTATTCCCTCTTCACCTTCATTTCGAACCGCATTCAAAAAATCTCGATATTCTGGATTCTTCGTTTTTTCGTCGTATGTATTCTCCATCACCGGGATATGATAAAAATCATCAGTGATGAGAGAATCGTTCAAATTTTCACGGGAATTTAAGGTCTTATTCGCATCTCCCAAATCGAGGCTATCATATGGGTCTAATAAATTACGTTCATCTTCTTCCTCTTCTTCCTCCTCCTCTTCTTCGTCTTCATAGTCTTCTTCTTCGTCGTCACTTTTATTACTTACAGCATAATCTTCATCAAACTCATCATTATCATCAAAATTCAAATCGAGAAATGTTTTCGGCGCGCATAAAAAAGACATTTGTTCATCTTGCGGATCACTTGTTGTTTTTCTTTGTGATCTTGTCAAGCGCATGTTCGGCACATCAGTTTCTCCTCTAATACCCATCATAATATCTACAGCGTTCGGGTATTTGATAAGGTGCTGAAGAAAGTGATTCAGAAAGGTCTATAAAAAGTTTAAAACTCACATGTAAAATCGATTTCACATTCAGTGATGACAAATTCATTGACTTTGCCTTATTCTCAAGAGTTTCGTCCAAATGCCGCCATAATTGTACAATTTCTTCGCGTTCATTTACATCTGCATTTGATGTCGATGGCTGATCATCTGCCATTGTCTGAAAAAAAAGAAGTTTCAAGTCCCAACTAGAGTTTGGAGCAAATATTCACGAATTCTGTTCAATCAGAAACAAAAAAAAATGATATTTTTAGCGCATTTTTAGCGCTAAAGGAAAAAAAGCTTTTTTTGAATAAACTAAGGAAAGTGTGCATACACGGCAACGGACTATTGCACACTAACGAGAAAAAGAGTGGAGAGTTTAAAAAAAAAAAACCTTTATTTAGTAAGATTTAGTTTTAAGGAAATTGAGACATGGCCAAAGTCTACGGAACAAAGTATTCGTCTTCTTCTGTTTTCATCGCATTGCAAAACGACTCTCGATTGAAAAGTGCGAACAAATAACAAATTATTAATGATAAAACGATAACAAATAAATAGAACCTCAAAGTATTCCATCTTGAATTCCCCGCATTTTTCTGCCCATCATATTGCCCTTCTTTCACTAAATTCAGCGCTTTCAACAACTCTTGTGATGATACAGGTTCCTGCAACGACTACAGTAATCCTTTTGTAAAAGCTACAGTATTAGACCTACCACTTTTTGTTCCATTTTTGATAGTTTTTCGAATTTATTAAAATTTCACAGTTTATTGTTTTTGAGTTTCTAAGAAATGCCGATCTTTTTCACGCATGTGTAATAGTAACAACAATAATAAAAATAAATAAAAAAGTGAGAAAAATAAATAACAATTTTTCATCTCTTTGAAGATTGAGTTTCTTTTTGTTGTTGTTCTGGAAAAAGACCAGTTTTCAATTTTATAAATGCAGTCTTTGGACAACATAAGATGAGCCTTTAAATTTTGCGCCATTTTTTTGATCGAAAATCGTTTTTTGCCCCGCTCTTTTCAAGTGTTCTTCGATGTCACGAAAGTCTCAAATGTCAAATTGCAACACTTTTTTTGTTTCATAATAAGTCAAGAAAAAATCATTATTTGCTCGTTTCATTTTTCGCGCAGCACCGAAACACTGCTCTTTTTGATCCTTTTGAATTTGATGACGTCTTTTATCATTCAAATTTGTTTTGGTTAATAAGTACCCAAAAGATAAAACTATTTTTTGACATATTTTGAATATTTCGAAAAAGTTTAAAGGTTTGTCTATTTTTCCCCCGAAACGACTAACTTTTTGAATAATTTGAACTTTTTCATTTTTCCAATTAAATTTCGATTTAACCGATCAATGTTCAAGTTCATGAATTGATCTAAATTGACGAAAAATGCTTCAAAAATCAACAAAATTGTGATTCATTAAAAATGTTGTGTAAAAAATCGGGAAACGTATTAATTTTATATTATTGAACATGAGCAATCAATCATTTCTTCGCCATGATTTATTTTTCGAAGAGGAAAAATGATGATCGTGTCAGGTATACTTGAGTGTTGTGCTCGGAGGCTTTTTTTTACTGTGATTATTTTCTGAGAAACTTCAGAAATTTTAAAATTAAAAAATCATTTTTTCCTGGAACTTACCTCCTTTCTTTTCGTAGTTTGATGACTTCCTTTTCAAAAAATTGATCATTGAAAAAACTTTTATTTGGCTTCAAAACTCTATACCACGTATTGAAAAACGAATTTTTCAGGTCCAAGCCAAAATAATTTTTGAAAGTAATTATCACTCCATTGTTTACAAATTGAGCCTTTTTGAAGAAGCTAATTAGATCTTCCCGAAAATCTGAGGTCTACTGTAGTTTTAGTTTTAAACATTATTCATTTTCAAAATCGGACTTTTTGATATGATGTCAGAATCAATTGACGGGTCCAATTACCCCCAAAATGTTGATTTAGAAAATTTTCAGCAGTTCATGTAATTTGATTCGGCAGAACTGAAACTACAGTAATACCCGTAGCGATTGAACTTTGGATAATATCTCGCCTGCGCTCCAAACTGGAACCTCTAAAAATTTTCCCTCTACGTTAAAATTGATAGTTGTGAAATTAATAAAATATAATCAAAACGGATACCAACAATATCAATATAAATACCAAAAAAATTATGAAGCATTTTCTCAGAAGGCTCACAATTTGTCAGTTTCTGCCTAATCAAAGGTTTTACTTTTTACGCGACATTTCTTGGACTAGGGAAATTACATTTTTTAAAGACTGAAAATGAAATCACATCGCGTTGCAAAGCTGTAAATTGAGGTTAAAGTTTGCTCGAGAGATCTGTAAAACTGAAATATTGTTTTGAATTTTTAATGCTTCCAGTAGAACTGAAGTACTAACGTGTTTTTGACATGAAAAAAAAAACGCTGGGAGAATTAAATTTTAATAATGCCTGTAAAAAAAGAAGCAAGATTTTGATCAGGCCGAAAGATTTTTACAGGTATAAGAAAAACAGATCTCTTTTGAAAGTCCATGAAAGGTGGAGTAGGGCAATTGGCAAGCTGCTCTTCAATGGAAGAGCACATTTTTTAGGTACCGAAAATGGTAGTATTAAAAAAAAATTCATTTGAAATAATAAATTTGGAATCTTTCGACATAACTAGGCTTTCAATTAAAAAGATTACTTGAGGGTTTTACCTTTAAAAAATGTGCTCTTTTAATTAAGAGCAACTTGCTGAGTCCCTTTACCCCATCTTCAACCCCCTCAAGTTATTTCCTTGTGAGAGAAAACAGGTCACGTGAAAAATAAAAAATAATAATTTTTGAACGTTGCTCAGTTTTTCAAATTTCTTCCAGCATGAAGAACTGCCAAAAACTTTTGATTAGCGCAGTGTTTCCCATTATAACATCTTGTCCAACATTTCCAAACTGTTTATTCAATTTTTGTAAATTACCAGTTCTTACCTCTCATATGTTCTGTTCCAATGATCATCTTTTTTTTTGCTTTTTCAAAATTTGTTTTAGCTTCACATGCGCGTTCTCACCTTTGCTTCTTCTCCCCACAAAGAACACAAACTTGCGTAGCTCTTTTGCTCCAACAAGAGATGCATGTAAAACCAGTAGATAACAGACAATTGTGTAGTTACTGTTCTTCTTTCTTCTTTTCCGAGCTACGCCCTCAAGAATCTTTTAAAGTACATACATTTGTCCAACCAACTAGTGCTTTGCTTGGTTAGTTATTTTCCAGTAATCGTAAATCAAAAAAAAAAAAAACTATAAAATGTCAGAACTTTTTTTTGATTGACATAGTAGTTTTCGCCCAAATAATTTTTGTAAAAAAACGAAAACTTGCTAGATGTACAATTGCGATTTTCATGTATTTTTTTGATTAAAATCTCTTCCAAAAGATGGGATTCAAAATGAAAAGATCATATCGCGTTTCAGATATTAAACATATTCATCGAAGAAGGTGTGATATTTGAATATTTTTTTGCTAAAATCTACAATCTGAGCAATTATGTCAGCTATAACAAGTTCAATGAAAAATGAGGTACAGTTTTCAAAAACTAATATTTCTGAAATTACAGTTTGGCCCTTTTTTTTCTGATACTGGTATACAGTGAAAAGAAGTCTGTAATATTTACCTTCACATTGAAATTATGAATAATAATTTCCATTCATGTATATTTTTCACTTGTAAATATTTTACTTTGTTCAACATTCCAATCATACGTTTATTCTCATAAAGAAAAATTTGAAAAATTCGAATTATTTCGTAAATCGAAATTATTTGTATAATATTCTCACAGAAATTAATGATAATTTTACAATAATGTATAATTTTACAATAATGGATATATTACAGTTTTATTTTTTTAATATTCCAATCTTATGGTCGAAATCAAATTTTGATTCACTTATTTAAGATATTATCATCCATACTGTCGAATTTTGAACTAGATCATTAATAACATGTAATATGTGAAGCAGGAAAGCCAAAAAAAGAAGTTCGGGTGTCAGTTTTTTTTTTCAGAAGATCATGATCATAATCTGAAACAGCAAAACTCGATAAGAATCATCATCCATTTCATTCCGATCAGTTTTTTTTTCTGACAAGCAGTTTTTGGCGATAATTTTGACGCTGAAAACTGATAAATGATCTTGAAAACTGTATCCAATTGTGTTAAGAAAATCTGAAATTTTTATTTTTATCTTGTTAAAAACCTAATGTTTATAAAATTTACAACCACATTCGAAAAATATGATGTGAAAATGAATAAAAATTCAGTTTTTTGAACGTGCATTTATTCGACTTTCCATAACTGAGACTCAATATTTAAAATATATAAATTCAGATTTCGGAAAACTTGTAGTTAAAATGCTGGGTTTTACACATTTTGTTCAGAATTCTCCGGAAAACGGAAATTCTTATTTTTGATTTTTGGCTGAATAGGATTTTCAAAACAAACTTGTGGCTTTTAAAAACAACCCGGTCGGACCAGACTTGGCTTCCTGGATTTTCTGAAACTTCTCTTTTCATAAATTTTGATCGCGTTTGCTTTGTTGTCATGAAATATATTGCACTTTTAAGTATTTTTAAAAAATCATAAAGTTCAATTTATGAAACGACCAGTTTTCAGTTCCCAGTTCAGTAGAAATTCAAAAAATTGGATAAGTTCATTTTTCAAATCCGAGTCCGATTTATCCATTATACACATATAGAACCTAAATATTTTTTATTGCTTTTTGTTTTTTTTCTCTCATCATTCAAATCTCAAAAGACCTTCTCACTTTCCCGCCCGAAAACCAGACCAGTTTCTAACAATAAACCAAAAGTGTTAGTATATATGTAGTAAATGATATTTCATCCAAGTAGGGATAAAAACATGTTTTCTTATTTTTCTCTCTATTTAATACTAATCCCCGCTAACCTGATTAAAATCTCCGAAAAATTAGCGGACTCATGAAACCCCCCCCCAGGTATTGTTTTTTTCTCTGGTTTTTATTTTTTCAACAAAAAAAAATATGTATACTCTTTGATCCAATAAACAAAAAAGTGTTGTTTATTTTCGAGACCATATGTTTTGATTTTTAAATTTTTAAACAAAAAACTATACTATAAATACCCTCCTCCACTCTTCGGCCTAATCCATTTTTTCCGATTCTAATTTCCTTTTCTTTTTATATTTATATGTTATTTTCAGACATTATTACATGCTGCAATACATCATAAATCAATGAGAAAAAGTGAGTTTTTCTTTTTCTTTTTTTTGTGATTTTCAGCTGCCCAAAAAAAAAGAACAGCGAAAAAACCGAGAAATTAATGTTCAAAGTAATGATAGAACTTTGGTTTTTTATTAATTATAGACCTCCAAAAATGCATTTGTCAAGTTTTATTTTTTCTTTGAAAATAATTTCGAACATGTACATTGAGTACGAAATAATTTTTTTGTTTCGGAAAAGTTTCCCACAAAAATTGTTATTCATATATTCAACCACCCAAAAAATTGTTGTATAACTAGGATTATAATTTTTGTAGTGTGTGTCTATATTTTTCACTTTTTCCAAAAACATCGATTGTTTCACTTTGTGAATTTACTGTTCTTTTTCTGGCTACACCAGTTTATTGGGTGGGGCTATTATTTGAACAGAGTTATTTATTGTTCAACAAAATAGGTCTGAAAACTAGGAACCTAGCTCACTGTAATAGGGCTCCAAAATTCATTCAAAAAATGAGCCCAAACAATTGAAAAGTTCTCTAAAGTGTAACCTATTTTTTAAGAAATTTTTTTTTTAGAAAATTGGACTGCGAGATAATTGCATGTTTTATAAGTTCACGAAAATTCATATTCTCATTTTAATAGTTCTATTCACCAAAAAATCAAAGAAAAAAAAACAATTTTCGATTTTATGTGGGAGCGCCATCCGACTATGTGCGCTCTATCGAACTATTTTCTTTATCTCTCTCACTCTTTTCAACAGACACTCACAATTGTTCGTAGTATTCGGTGTTTGCAGATTTAAAAATTTTACTGACGCAATTTTGCAGACCACTTTTAGAACGTTTGCTTCTGAAACAGGTGAAACCAATCAAAAGCGTTCCTTGAATTTTTTTTTTTTTTTTTTTGATTATGATCTTAATGTTTTTGATTATGATCTTGATTTTTTTGCATTACTGGAATGACACAAATCAATCAAGTCAATAAGTAATTATGAAGAAGGAAGAAGCGGCAAGCCAATGCTATAGATGTCTCCACTTCGAATTCGACCACACCTCCACTGCAAAAGTCTGGCAATGTTCGGCGTATCTACAAGACTGTCGAAATCAATGGCCAGAAACTGAAAATGCGGTTGGATACTGGTGCCGATATCACTATCATAAGCAAATCAGATTGGATATCTATTGGTCGTCCCAAGCTGTCACCACCTCTATTCGACCTAAAGACTGCAAATCAACAACCTATCGACGTATTTGGTCATTTCAATTGCACATTCGTGCTTGATGGTCAAACTGGTCATGGATCGTGTCATGTCGCAAATGCCACCACACTTCTCGGCATGGACTGGCTATCCCAGAACACCACTATTATTCAGTCGTTGGGTGACTCGGTTTGTATCAACTCGGTCTCTATATCTTCAATGGTATCAATTCGTGCATCATTGGTTGACAAGCTAAAATCGAAATATCCATCAACATTCAATACAGGACTTCGATGTTGTACAAAATCGAAGGCACATCTACACCTGAAGGAGAATGCACAACCTATTTTCCGAAAGGCAAGACCAGTTCCGTATGCGTCCTTACCGCTCCTGACAAAGGAAATTGAACGTCTGGTTTCCACAAAGGTACTCTGCCCAGTTGAGCACTCTGAATGGGCGAGTCCTATCGTTTGTGTCAAGAAGAAGAACGGCAATATTCGTCTATGCGCTGATTTTTCGACTGGCCTGAATGATCGATTGGAAGACAACCAGCACCCGCTCCCGAAACCAGAAGAAATATTCAACATATTGAATGGTGGTCGCTATTTCTCAACTATTGAATTGGCCGAAGCGTACCTACAAATTCAAATGAGAGAGGAATCACGACAATATGTCACTATCAATACACACTTGGGGTTATACCAATATCAGAGACTACCATTTGGTGTAAAAACTGCGCCAGGAATCACGACAATATGTCACTATCAATACACACTTGGGGTTATACCAATATCAGAGACTACCATTTGGTGTAAAAACTGCGCCAGGCATCTTCCAGAAGATTATGGACTGTATGACTTCTGGATTGACTGGTGTCGCCACGTATTTGGACGACATCATTATCACTGGACGAACTATCGAAGAACACAATAGCCGTGTGGAAAAATTATTCGATCGTATTCAAGCACATGGATTGCATATTGGTGAGGAAAAATGCTCATTTCTTGCCACTTCAACGCACTTTCTCGGTTTCATTATCGACCAATATGGTCGCCGTCCGGATCCTGCCAAGATTGTTGCTATTCAAAAGATGCCGCCTCCCCAAGATGTTAATCAAGTCCGAGCCTTCCTCGGAATGATCACATTTTATGGCCAATATATACAGTCACTCCACAATTTGAGAGCTCCATTGGACGCCTTGACTCAAAAGGACGCCAAATTTGAATGGACTCCACAATGTCAATCGGCATTTGATCGTATCAAATCGCTGCTGCTTGCTAATCCCAATCTGGCCCATTTCGACCCAAGACTGCCTATAATCGTTGCTGGTGATGCGTCAAACTATGGAGTTGGTGCTTGTCTCCTTCATAAAATGCCGGATGGATTAGTCAAAGATGTCGCTCATGCAAGTCACTCGCTTAATCAAGCTCGAAAGGGTTATTCACAGACAGAAAAAGAAGGATTGGCATTGATTTTTGCGATGCAGAAGTTCCACAAATATCTGCATGGGCGCAAATTCACGCTGAGAACGGACCACAAACCATTGTTATCATGCTTTGGCTCAAAATCTGGTATTCCCGTGTGTACCGCAAACCGTCTCCAGCGCTGGGCTTTGGTATTGCTTAACTATGATTTCACTATCGAGTATATCAATACTAACAACTTCGGATATGCTGATGCGCTATCAAGATTGATTGCATCACACAAAGTCGAAGATGAGGATCGCGTCATTGCTACCATAGAAATTGACGTATCAAATGAATTTTCTACGCACTGCTCCCATCTCCCAGTCACCACCGAAGCTATCCAGATTGCGACTTCCGATGATGCTCTTCTCGTCCAAGTTATGGATCACCTCCAATCCGGATCATGGCCGCCCAAAATTGAAACAAATACACCTCTATGGTATTTTTACAACCGACGAGAATCACTTGGTATTATTGAAAATTGCCTAGTATCGTCAAATCGGATTGTTATTCCAAGAACACTCCAACAACGAGTTCTGCAGAATCTTCACAAAGCACATTCAGGTCATACCCGTATGAAGATGCTTGCAAGATCGCTCGTTTATTGGCCAAACATCGACAAGGATATTGAAGGATTGGTAAGAAATTGCTCAAGTTGTGCAGCTGCTGCCAAGAATCCAATCAAAGCCGAACTTCAATCCTGGCCAACCCCAACAGAACCGTGGACTCGTGTTCACGCAGATTTCGCAGGACCACTAGATGATAAATTCTACTTGGTTATAGTCGACGTCTATTCCCGCTGGCCAGAAATTTTTGCACTCAATTCGACGACAACTTCCGCAACTATAAATGTTCTGAAGAGAGTTTTCGCACAGTTTGGAAATCCCAATGTACTCGTCACGGACAATGGAAGCCAATTCACTTCTTCCAGTTTCGAAGCATTCTGCGCTAAGGAAGGAATTAATCACTTGCGTTCGCCACCGTATCATCCACAAAGTAATGGTCTTGCTGAACGATTTGTCGACACCTTCAAGAGGTCAATTTCAAAATTGAAGGAGGAGGAAATGACAGAACATGCTCTGCAAACGTTCTTACAGTGCTATCGCTCATCACCTTGCCCATCAAATATCGACAATTGTTCTCCAGCAAAGTTATTCTTACAACGTCACATGCGTACCAGCCTTGACCTTATGAGACCTTCACCAAAACCGACATATGGACCTCGACGATCGGATATGGAGAAGCAGTTCAACCACCATCATGGAGCAAAACATTGGACATTTGAAGTAAATGATTCCGTATTTGTCAAGGACTATCGAAACCGTAAATCAACCTGGACACCTGGTATTGTGATGGAAAAGATTGGAAAAGTCACTTATGTGATTCAAGTTTCGGACCAGAAATGGACTCGTCACATCAATCAATTGAGACCACGTGATCAAATGCAAACCGTCGACCGTCTACTGGATGCATTCGATCTCCCGTCAATGCCTCAAGACAACGAATCGTTGCCAACCGTCACCATCATGGATACTCTTCCACCAGGATCACAACTCCGTCGCGGTACCCGTCAACGTCGTCAACCGAAGCGTCTTATTGTTGATCCAAGCCGTCGATCTTATGAAGAAGGGGAAGTGTTGTGTCATTCCAGTAATGCACAATAATATTATTCATTATCCCGCCAACGTGAACTACCTGGTACATATGTGTCACTGTCTTATCAAGATGACCTTACGAGTATAAAAGAAGCCTCCAAAGTAGTAGCCTTAGTTCAGTTTAGTATACATTATTTTATCTAACGGAGGAATTTTAATCATTTTTTAGGTCACGCTAAATGATTTTTTCCACGTTTTTCTGCTCATTTCATATTGAAAAACCTGAACTTTTCATTTTCAAAAAATGAAGTTTGAAAACAAATTCAATGAAAAATTTAAAATGTAAACTCAGGAATCGAAACTTATCTTAATTTCGTATAATTTTTTCAAATTCAAAATTTTTATTTTGATTTTTTAGAGTAAAACGTCTAACTTTTCGCAGAGACTTCGACAGATTTTGAAAATTTTTATTGAATTTTCAAGTTTTGATTTGTCGCATCAAACATGATACTTTTCTGTATTTCAATTTTTGGGACAAACTTTGAATATTCAAAAGCAACATTTTTGAAACCCAGTTTTCTTGATTCCTCAGAACTCTACATTTTTTAAACTGCAGTCCATAATCAAAAATTATGGACTGCGAATTTGCGTTATAAACTTTTTTTGAATCTGCACACACCGAAATTGTTTTTTTTTTTTTGTTTTCTGTGAAACATGTATTTATCTCGAAGTCTGAAAAAATTCTGAAAAAAAAAACTCTTTCGTTCCAAATCGAATTTGCGGTTCCCATTCATCGGGTGAACAGTTTCGAGAAATGAAATAACCTCAGAAAAATGTGTACGTGTTCACGTTGCCCTAGAAAAAATACAGGAAATCGAATAAAATCGTCATCTTAAAAAAAATGATTGAAATTCCTCCGTTATTTAAATTATCCTCTTATTCGTCTTATCAAGATGACCTTACGAGTATAAAAGAAGCCTCCAAAGTAGTAGCCTTAGTTCAATTAGTATTCTAATAAAGTCTTCCTACCAAGCGGTGTTATTTTGTTTACTAGTATTCCTAGTACTTCTACGGCTACCTAATACCTATTACATATTACAACCTATCAAGGCTGTAACAACGAACAGGTTTTTTTCTGGAGATCGAGCTCAAAAATGGACCTATGTATCAATTTTGAGGGTGAAAAAGCAAAAATTCTTCCTTATTTTTTATCAGTTGAATTAGTTGATAGTTAAACGCCCGATTTTATGAAAAAATTAGAGCGAGGACCAAGATTTCAATCGTACTCAAAGACACCTAGACAGTTAAAAATCATTTTTAGTTTTCACAACATTTTTGTTCATCTTCCCATCAATTTTGAATTTGTAAATCATAGAGAAAAAAAAATTAATTTTTCAAGACGCTCAGCACTGTGAATTTGTCCCATTTTTGTCGTTATTGCAGAAAAAACACATACATAACTTGACGTTTATCTTCACAAACCGTAGTCCAAAAATTTTTATTTTGAATTTCTGAGGCAGAAAATTATTATTTTTTTTCCAAAATTATTGAACTAATCTGATTCAATTTCATTCAAAAATGGACTTTTCAATTTTTTTTTTTTGCAAATCATTATGATAAAGATTTTGAACAAAAACTTCAGCAGACTCTGTTTTTAAGAAATCTATCAAACATCTGTTCCAAAAAGATCATATTTTCCTTCAAAATCCTTTCCATTGTTTGCAACATGCTTTTTTTGTTTCTTCAGAAGAAAAAACATATTATGTTCTGAATAACTCAGTAGTTCCATTCCATTTGTGTTTTTGTTTCAGTGAACAATCATCATCACTGCGAGTCGGAGGAATTGCAAAAACGGTGCGAAGAGGATATTCAGAAGCATTGCTGGGTTATGTGGAAGACTGTCAAAATTCGAAAGACCGCGTTCTTCTTTTTATGTTGCATGTTTGTATTTGCTATGGTTTTTCAATTGACAACCGATTTTCGAGAGAATAAGATTCCGGATGTTCGTTTTCGGCCGAATGGGGAAAATGAGGAAAATAAGAGACCGTTGATTATTGTGATAACACCGACATATAAGAGGTTTACCAGAATGGCAGATATGACAAGGTCAGTTGTTATATGGGGTGGAATCAAACTCCTGAAAAGAAAAAAAATGTACTGGATTCAGGTTATGTTTCAGAACTTGTTCGGGTACCTAACTAAAAAGGCTCCGTCATAGACTTACTGTAGTTTCGATCATCATGGGTTTTTGAACTGAATTGCTGAAATTACAATAATCCTATGACAGAGATTCGTAAATCATTTTTCTCATTTACATAGAAATATTATCTGTTTTCGTTCATTTAGATTATGATAAGTTATTTTACTTTGTGTTCGTCAATAATGTATTGTTACGCCTGAAATGGACCTACCAGAAAGCAAAAAAAGTCCAGAATCTAGGCCAAACGGAAATAGAACCTAGTTCTCTTGAAAACCTCCTTGCAACTGGGCTCAAAAACGAGAAATTTAAAATTTCGAACCTGGACATGACATAACTTGATAGCTTGAAAGGTTATCTTTGGAGCTCGTTTTAGGGGTTTGAAAAGCAAAACTCGATTTCGATAATTTCCAATTATTAATAAAAACAACTGGTTCTTTGATTTTGTTAAGGTACATGATAAAACGTACAACTCACATGTTTCAAAGTTTTTTACACATTTTGAAACAGGCATTTTCAATTAATCATAAAAAATGTAAATCGTATTTTGATCGTTTCAAAAAAGGTGTAACCGCAACGCAATAGCGACGCAAACGAAGAAATTTAAAAATAAGGTTACTATTTTCTAGAATGGCCAACACTTTAATGCATGTCAAAGATCTTTATTGGATTGTAATAGAAGATGGAGATTACACCAATGCACAAGTCAAAAGTCTTCTCGAGCGAACGAAACTTCGTCATTCATATCAACCATTCAGAACTGCAGCTGGTTATCCGAGTAAGTTTGAACCCGATCTTTGAAAGTTGACCAACTTGTTTTATATCCGTTCCAATGCAGTTGAAAAATGAAATAAACACTGCACTTTAATAAGCGATTACCCGTTTTTTTGTTGCAGGGCGAGGATGGTATCAACGAACAATGGCGTTGAAATTTCTGCGATCAAACACTTCCGATGTTCTAGATGATCATACAAGTGGAGTTGTTTATTTTGCAGATGATGATAATGCATATGATATAAGACTTTTCACAGAGTATATAAGAAATGTTAAAACTCTTGGAATGTGGGCAGTTGGTAAGACGCAACATTCGAATGTCCCTAGATAAGACAGTTTTTGCAGGCTTAGTTGGTGGAGCTGTCGTTGAAGCACCTCATGTGATCAATGGCAAAGTGACAGGGTTTGATGTGAAATGGAATGCGAGACGAATGTTTGCTGTGGATATGGCTGGATTTGCTGTCAATCTCGAGGTTGTTCTTCGAACTGACGCGGTTTTTGGAACGTCATGTAAACGAGGAGCAGGTGCTCCGGAAACTTGTTTGTTGCAAGATATGGATTTGACAAGGAAGGATATTGAACCCTTTGGATTTAACCAAACAGTGAGTGGTTATATGGGGAGGGGGGATTGGTTCAGAAATACGTGGTAGATCCAAGTACTCTCCATTTCAATGTTTTGACATTCTGATCATCGTGTGATATTTTTATTCGTCGAAGATTTTGGTGGAAAAAAAGAAGGATGAAATCTAATTTTCGACTATTTTCAAGTCAAAAATAGGGTTATGAACCTATAAAAATCAAACTTGAAAGGTTGAAGTCTGATTTTTCACTTATTTTTTGAGATGAAAAACTTGATAAATAATTTTTAATTTTTAAGAATTCCTATTTTTTCCTCAAAGTTGCTTGAGATCAAAAGTCTGCTCGTGTTTTGAAATATTTTAAACACCAACAACAGTAGTTTGTAGAACTATGAATATTCCAGTGGTTTGACGACAACAGAATTCA
Organism: Caenorhabditis sp. 38 MB-2015; assembly: GCA_900536415.3. NCBI lineage: Eukaryota > Metazoa > Nematoda > Chromadorea > Rhabditida > Rhabditidae > Caenorhabditis > Caenorhabditis quiockensis. The sequence goes on from LR548707.1 coordinate 146,336, forward strand.
AAACTCAAGTGTAAAAAAGTACTTGCTTTTTAATTTTCTAAAAATGGGTGAGGGGGGGGGGTTGAGGCGCTCAACAAGTTTTGGAGTTTGAGGAACCCCCTGAGTTTAAAATCAACATTTAACAAAATCGAAAAAAAGTATATTGAAATCTGATGGTAAAACTACCGTAATAAGAACCCAAAAAAATGGCATTTCACATAAAAAATTGAATTTGAATCATCTCCTCAGTAGACTCGATACAATTTCTAACAAAATCATTTTTTTATTTTTCACCCGAACTTTTCCAAACTGATTTTCCATATAAAATTCAAATGACTGAAACTCATCTACCGTATTTACTCTAATATAAGAGCATTCGGGACAGTTCTGATTTGAGAATTCGAAAAAATAATTATTCATTGTTAGTGTGTTGATTTGATACTAAAACCAATTAAAATGTTAATTCATTCAGTGCATCATCAAAACCGGAAAGGGAACCTCTAGGATTAGAATTTTCTATAATAAGAATACTAGAAATAATGGGTTGAAAAATAGAAAGGCATGCTCCTGTATTAGAGAAAATACAGTATCTGAAAATATTGTGATTCCTTATTTCGGGTTGCTTATATTGACAGTTTTGGCTTCAAAACTCAACAAATTTCGTCAAATTTTCACTGATATTGATTTTAATCTAGAGTTTTTTTATTCAAATAAGAAATCACGATAACATAATCCTTCTCTGAAAAGTCTTACTATGGTCTTTTGACCTTTACCAACTTCAAGCTTCGTTTTACAAAATTACAAAAATCATTTTTCAAACATATACGTATATTCATAAAACCTCTCCCGAAGGTCATTCAAACCTGCCTATGATTCAACATCACGCCTCATAGCTCCCATTTTCTTTTCTCAAAAACAATCTTTGATTTTCAGAACAATCGTGAAATCTATGTGTGGCATACAAAAACAGCAACCCCGAATCTCGGCCAAAACAAGAAAACCAACAATAGTGCAACACCCGTCCGATACGAAACATTTGGCTTTCTTGTCGAAACATAACATTTCTAGTCTTTTTTTCAAACTTCGAAGTATATTTTATAGGCTACATAGGTTCATAATTTTATATACAATTCATAATTTGCGGGTTATATTCTCATCGGGTATTTTTTTGTCTTTTTTTTCATTTCCGAAAAAAAAATAAATAAATAAAGCTTGTAAAGTTATGTAACGCAAAAAATGTTGTGAATCTAGTTAGATTAAAATAATCGAAAGTGTATTATACGGCTTGTTTAATAAGCTCATATAAAAACATACTGTACTTCATTTTTTGTCATATTGAAATGATGCTGGTTTTATTATTGTTATCGGTTCTCGTTTTGGTTGAGGCGCAATATGGTGGTTACTACGGTAATTATGGTAACTATGGTAAGTTTAACAATTTCTTGAAAATTTGGCTTCAAAATTCTATTCGCAAAAAAAAAGAAAATTGTTATTTACCGATGAAAACCAGAATTTTAAGATTGTCGTCTTCTTTTCAAAAACAGACCTTCTCCTTCTTCAGGCAATCCAAACTATCTGAACAATCAGCTAGGCCTTCCAATGTTAGGGTGAGTTTTTTTGGGCAGAATCGAATCGTATAAAAAGACCCTTATACCAGTACCAAGTCAGGCTTTCTCTTTTCTTTTTTTTTTGAACTTCATACAAGATAAAAGTAATAATTTTCGCAACAACAAAAAAAACCATAATTTTTTGTTAAATAATTTTTTTTTTGTATGAAAAAGTCGGATTTGGCCTGGTTCGACCGAGTGAGCGAACTTTTGGCCTATTTATAATGGCAGAAATCTCACCATTCATTAACTGAGTCCCATTTCTTATTCCAGCAAGACACTTGCCGGGCCAGTCGGTAAACATTTTCTGATAATTAGTGGGTATTATTGTGACTTCAAAAAAGCCCGATCACACCAGGTCGAGTAAGGCTTTTATCATTGATTCAAAAAAAACTCTTCTGTTCACGGTCAAGCAATTTGTTAATTTTGTAAAAAAAATTCTGGTTATTATCAAAATCTCAGTCTGCCCTGAAAATGAAGGGCCTAGTTCTCGTTTTCTCGAGATGTAATCCCATTCTCTAAACAAGCACTGTCATCAACAAAATGTAGATAATGTTTGGGTCTAAAATACGATTCAGCCGCTCCATTGTTCCCCCGAATTCTACATTCATCGACCTCAAAGCCGAGCGAGATTGTAGTGGACTTCCATCAATGAGAGCACGTAGTAGTTGCAGATATGGCCAACCATTGATGAGTGCAACACCATTTGGTGGCAGCAATGGTGTCAACTGTGTTGATACAAATGCACAGTGTGCTATGTGGGCAAGTACAGGTGAAATAAAGGTTTTCAGGTCTCAAAATTAAAAATTTAATTTAGGACAATGCGCGACAAATCCACTAATGATGAGAACACAATGTGCATTGTCTTGTGGAATGTGTAAGTCAGGTTTTGTCGCAAGCCCAATCTATTACTCGATTTTAAAGGTGCATCTACCCTCGGAATGGGTATAGGTGGATTGACACCAACACTTGGAATGTCGCCAACTCTCGGAATGACACCAACACTTGGCATGGGTTACCCCACATTAGGTCTCGGAATTCCACAAACCATGGGTTTGGGTTTGAACAATTATGGAGGAATGAGCAACTATGGATCATATGGTATTAATCCATTCATGGGAAGATCTATCTATGAGACAGGTAAACTTTAACTAGGAATAAGATCTTTGAGGTATATAAATATTTTCAGACTTGTTACAACAACCATCAAAATCAGGCCTATCAGGCCTTCTGACAGGGACAAAGCCCATCGGAAAACGATTTTTCTAACAACTCTGATCTCAATTTAATATTTATTTGAATGTATTGAACATAACATGACATCTGTAATAAGTGACGACTGAAAATAAATCATTTTTTTTATTTTCGCAGGATTCCATTTTTTGAAGCTCGTTAGTTTATAGTGAAGGTTTCTGGTGTTTGTCTGCGTTGCTTCGTCACCTAGGAGATCTGAGCAGTAAGCTAGAAATAGGGTTTTTGTTTGTTGTTGAAACTATACAGCTCTTTGGTGTACTGAAATCCAATCTATTTTCAAAACTTGATCTTTTTTTCAGAAAAAATATTTTCCAAAACTCATACACATTTCTTGTTTATCTTCATCGAGTTTTATTTCGTGACAGTTTTATTATCTATTCTTATCAATTGTTCGATTTATTTTTTACATCGCCGAATCGAATTTGTTGCCAAAAAAAATTTCGATTCATACTCGGTATTTTTTTTTGAGACCAAAGGTTGATTTATTTGCGCCAGGAACAACCAGGAAGTGAATGTTATCTGAATTTTCCGTTTTTTTTCTTTAATTGATGTCCTTTCGTCGTCGTCGGGAAAAGGTCGATCTAAAGAGAATCCAACAAAAATTACCTTTCTTGTAATTTTTTGAATGATAAATTAGAAATTCAATGATTCAGTTCGATAAAAATATTACATCAGAAATAAACTACAATATTATCATGAACTCTGCACACATCGAACTTTACGAACAATTATGAATGTGTTGAAAGTAGAGAAATAGAAAAAAAAACAGTAGTTTCGATAGAGCGCACATTACGGACGAAACTAAGTGAGATCTTTTTTTCCTCGTTTCGTCCTACCATAGCAAAATTTCCAGACTTTTTTGCTTAGCATATTCCCATATGAATATGAACCTCATTTTTAGTGAAACATGAATTTATCTAGCAGCACTTCTTTGAAAATGACTGTAAGTTTTTTTTTAAAACAATTTTCGAATCGAAGAACTAGAAATTGGAGCTCGGCTTGATAAAATCCCCCACATTCATCTTTCTGGAATTAAAAACCATCGAACATATTGTTTATCCGTGGAGGTCAGTCAGCGGCAAAAGACTATATTTAGTTTGAACCGACGAAATAGCAGGTCAAAATGAGAGATTTTGAAACTTTTCAAAATTTGATCTACTTTTCGTAAGCTGACCTCCACGGATAAGCAATATTTTTTCAAATTTCTTCTAATATATTTTTGATCTTCTCTTGAACTTTTTTTGTTTGTTTCATTTCTAGAAAAAAACGGTGTTCGGTCAGAGAATAACAAAAAAATTGGTTTTTTTAAACTTTTTTATGCGGCCTGAAATCCTACACGAAAAAAAGAACAGTATGATTGTGACCTGTCTATCAAATCTCATCTCACTGTTTTTTATCAACGCGAACCCATTTTTTGAGATAAATAAACATTACTCATTGTTCTCTGCTTGTCTGTGTCTCACACTCGAAAACGTTATAAAAGAGAACAATTTTTCGTCCTGCTGGCAGTTTGTTTCGAAACTTCATTTTTTGTTTGTTTGTGTTCTTTCGAACTTTCGAAATCGATCAAGGTCATTTTTGTTGTTCAGAATGTCTTCATTCGCCGCTACCCATCAAGTTCAACTCGATAATTTGTCAATTTCTCAAGCGATTATCTATGACAGCTCATCGAATTGCGCTCAAATCACCAGAAAAACTCCAATCGATTTGGCTGTTGGTTTGAACGAGGTCAAGATTCAAAACCTTCCTCTTGATCTCATCGAAGATACTTTGCGAATCTCCGGAACTGGAAATGCTATCCTTCACGATGTGACCGTTAAACAACAACATGGAGATGATATGTTCATCCCAGAACGGGTAAATCTTCTGAAAACTTCCTTCGAATCCCGACAAGCCGAAAGAGATCGTGTCGCTGATAAGAAAAATCTGATTGAAAAACAAATTGGGGCTCTTGACAAATTGGTAGAAGAAGCTGGGAAACAAACAAGCAGCAATTCTGGATTTGTTTTCAATAACCAAACTGTCGAAAGTCTCGGAACCTTGTATTCATATTACCAGAAGCAAGGACAAGATCTTAGAGAACGTGAGTGTATTCATACCTAAAACTTGCCTGTGAAACAAAATCACTTTTCAGAAGTTCGTCAAGTTGATATCGAGCTCCGAGAAGCTGAGAAGAATCTCAACAATGCTCGTGAAGCCTACGACAATACAGGATATAACAACCGGGGAAGTACTCAATACGCAACTGTTGTCGTCGAATCCGCCGAAGCCATTCAAGTCGAACTCGACGTCATCTACCAAGTCTACAATGTATCATGGACACCATCCTATGATGTCCGAGTTACAACTGGTGATGAACCATTGTTGAACATCACATACTACGGAAATATTCGTCAATACAGTGGGGAGAGTTGGAACTCGATTCCTTTGATTCTTTCAACTGCTAAACCTTCAAGAGGAGCTCAAAGATTGCCAAAATTAGGAACATTGGAAGCTTCGATTTATGTTGAAGAACCACAAAGAACGTGAGTGAATAAATTTGCAAATGGAAGGAAATCGGAAATGTGAAATTTCAGGGAGTACCGTGCAATGGCATTTGGTGGTGCCTACGTGGAAAATTCTATGGCTATGGACGCAGCACCAATTGCTCGTTTCTCTAGAAAGGTAAGTTATCTCCACAAATGGAAATTCCAAGAAAATATGACTTTTTGTTTCAATTTTTTAAATAGTAAATATGAAAATTGTCTGAAGAAGCTCTGTTTGAAACTATTTCTTTCTTTCAAATGCTCACCTTGTCAAAAAATTCAACATCTTCCTACTTTTCAGACCGCCGTAGTTCGTAAGAGCAACGTGTCATCGGAGTTCATCATTGAACGCCCAGCCACAATCGACAATCGCACTGATGAATACAAGGTCACTGTTGGTGTCATCAACTTCACCGCCAAATTGAGTTACACCACTGTCCCATCGAGAAACAAGACAACATTCCTTATCGCCAACACCCTCAACACTTCTGAATACCCATTGGTCGCCGGTACCGCCTCGATCTTCCTTGATGGAACATTCGTAACCAAGACAGAAATCGACGACGTTGTCGTTAACCAAAAATTGGCTTTGCCATTGGGTGTTGATCCTTCATTGACTGTTGAATATAGTCCAGTGAAGGAGTTCAAGCAAGAAACCGGGGATGTTAAGAAAACCATCAATCAATCCACTGAGAAGTCGATTATTTTGAACAATTTGAAGAGCGAAGATGTTCTGGTAACAGTAGTCGAACAACTTCCAAGAAGTGCAGATTCTCGAATCATTGTCACACTTCTCACTCCAACCGCCGTTGAGGGTGAACAACCAACAGTTCCAGTGGAAGGTGCGATTATTACCAAGGATAACAACCTTGAATACACTGTCAAATTGGCCGCCGGCGAAAAACAGGTAAGTATTTTCATAGCCACTTCGAGGGTTACCAACAAAATCTCTCGGTATTTCAAACTGGACTTTGAACCTTTACAATTTCATTTTCAGACTCTCAACGTCAAATACACGACTGAATATCCAAGTTCGGAGAAGGTCACCTACAACGAGCGCTTCTAATTCGCCCAACTTTAATGCACAATTGTACATAAATAACTGAAAAAAAAATGATTTATTTCCCGTTCAACTTATCGCGTTTCTCTCGAGTCAATGTCGATTTCAGTGTCCTGTGCAAAAATTGTTTGTTAGTAGCCAAACTCTTCGGCCTCAGCCATCCCTGTGGTCCGAATTCTTCTGATCGTTCTTTGGCTCGTTTTGCTTCGAATATCAGTGCTTTTTTGGCGTGTTCAGTGTTACGGTCTTTTTCAGTTATTTCTGGTTGGGCTAGTGTTTCATTTGGTGTAGATGGCGCGGTTGATGTGAATGGTGTCGATTCCTGATAAGAATTATTTGTTTGTTGAGTAGAAAAACACATAAAACGAATCGTAAAATATTATAGCCTTCACATATGTTGGCAAACTGAACTTTTGAACAGAAAACAGATGTAGACTGAAAAGTTAAATAAAATGAGCTCTAGAAAATGAAATCAGTCAAAATCAAATCGAAAAGATTTCTGGAATTGGAGAATTTTTTATTATGATTGTTAAATATTGAGTTACTGATGCCGAAAATTCTATAAGTATTTAAAATTTACTCTATTGACATTTTTTATGTTTTTAAAACTTAAAACAGGTTTTGTGATTTTCACAAAAAAAATTTCAGTTTGAACGATATTTTGTCGATTCGAATTTTATCAAGAGACGCGTGTAAAAGCAAAGAAAATTAGGAATTGGATCAAATTTTCAGTTACAAATCGAATTTTTCACGTTTGCACTTGTTTCTGATATTAAATTTCGCGAAGAAAGTTTTAGGCTATAATTTACAGAGCTCCTGGTACCCACTTTTTTGTGACTTTTGGACTTTATAGTAGCTATGGGTGCGCAGAAAACTGTGACTACAATAACTTGCGGCCATTAAATTTTTCAGCATTATAAACTTGATTTCGAAGATATGAACAAGTAAAAAACTAAAGACCTTTTTGTTTTACCCTCTTGAATTACGCCATCAGACAGGATTTCTAGTATACTTCAATATCAGTACTAGATTTACATTTTATTTTGAAAATTGTGCTTTGGAATTGCTGAAGCTCTAATTTTGGAAAGTAAATATTCAGATTCTTCGAACAAAATTACCTCTTTGTCCTGAACTTTTCGCTTTCGGTTTAGTAATGCACTGATCTTCGCGGATTTAGTTGACATACTATAAATTTTGACATGAAATCACTAAAGCATATTACAGAAATGTACCTCGGCTGAAATTTTGACAACATACTACTTCACAAAAAATCAAGAGTGAATCGATTTATTTGGTAGAAAAAAAACAGATTAGAAAATTAAAGAAAAAACTGGTGAACAAAAATCTTCCTAAATGTTTTCGAATACATATAAATAGTTAAAGATATTCATAAAGAAGGCAAAATATGAAAAATATTCTTTTTCAAATAAAAAAGGCATTTTTGTGTATATTGGCGGAAACAGGCCCGCGTGTTGACCTATGAGTACTGTAGGCGACATTTTTTTTTGATTATGATAAAATGAAGCGAAATGAAATGACGAGAAGGCTTAAAAAAGAGGAAAATTCAGGTTATAGATACATCACAGAGTGTTTCGAAGTACTTAAAGAAGAAAACAACAAACAGAAGGTTGAGCAAAAAAAAGGGGGATAAAGTTGCGTGTTGGATGATAAAGAATGAAAGGTTTACAAAAGATTGCATTTGCTCTTTTTGGCTCGTTGTGGTGGGGTTAGAACAGCGCGAATCGCCTCGTCGAACACTTGTTTCAAACCACGTTGGGTTAATGCGGAACACTCGAGATATTTGACTGCCTTGATCTCTTTTGCCATCACGTATCCTTGTGTTTGACTGATTGGTGTGAGGCGTCGTTCGCGGAGTCTGTAATGAATTCAAAATTTATTTGTTGTAGATTTCGCAATTTGATTTTTTAAAAACATTTCTTTTCTATTTTATAAGATGAGAGGATTCTCAGCCATTTTTGACATAAAAATAAATCCCACTCATAACTAAAACAAACCTCTCTACGGTATCCCTGTCTTCTCTGAGATCAGCTTTGGTTCCAACTAGAATGATGGGCGTATTCGGGCAGTGGTGCGATACTTCAGGGAACCTGCAAAAAGTTTCGAAAACTGAAAAACTATTGGGTTAAAAGTCTCACCATTTGGCTCTAACATTTTCGAAACTAGCTGGATTGACTAACGAGAAGCAGACAAGAAAGACGTCAGTTTGTGGGTAAGACAAAGGTCTCAATCGGTCATAATCTTCTTGTCCGGCCGTATCCCAAAGTCCCAAGTTTATTGGCCTTCCGTCGACCATCACATTCGCAGAGTAGTTGTCGAAAACCTGAAAAAAATTAGTTTAGATTCTGGAAAAAATAAATTTCGTCTGCTAAAACTTTGAAGCTATTTCAAGAGCAAAAACCGTTCAAATTCGAAAAAAAAAATCCATAACTCACCGTAGGAATATACTCTCCCGGGAATGCATTGGTTGTATACGAGATGAGAAGGCACGTTTTACCAACAGCTCCGTCGCCAACGACTACACATTTTATTGCTTGCATTTTCGCTGTAGACAAAATTACTTGTTTATAGTGTGAAAACCGTTGTTTTGCCCAAAACTGAAGTGACTCATAGTTGTTTTACCTTTTTTGTTTCGGGAAAAACATATTTTTTGGCGCCAAAATTTTGAAAAACAAAAAGAAACACTAACCTGCACAGAAAATAGACTACTCGTTAGAACTCGTTATTAGTCGTTGAGATGAAGAAAAATCTTGGTTGGCTGAAAAAAGTGTTTAAAAAGAGAAAGGTGGTTTAAAATTGAGATATTTCACCGTTAAAAAACGGATTGTCAAATGGAAAGAATCAAAGTAAAATTATTTTAAAATATATTTAAAAATTTGTGATGAATACCCAAGAAAATACCTATTATACACAACGAAATGGAAGGGGACTCGAAAGAAGGGGAAAAAGCAAGTTCACGGGAATTTGAGATGGCGACAAAACCTTTGTTCAAAGGTTTCTAAATTGGGCAACCAGGCCTTGAGAAAAAAGTACTGAATCGATGGATTAAACGAGGACTGCATAAATAAAATATCACAAAGAATAGAAGAATCGTTGTTAGATCGGCAAACCGGCTACCCGTCGGCATTTTTGCATTGTTGCTCTACATATAAATTGCTCTCCCGATATCTCACGAACACGTCGAAGATACTCCGGAAGGGTCAGATTACCACGTTTAAGCGATTGACCTGTAAACGGATATTGAATTCGTGATTATTTTAAATCACTCACCAAGAGTATAGACAACATCATCGCAAGTCAAATCTTTAGCATAATTAGTGACGATTTGACGGTGTAAAGGTGTTGATGCGTTGATTGCTTCATCAATTGGTGGTGCATCGGTTCCGCCGGCTTCTTGAAGAGCTTGGGAGAGTTCGGACTTTTTCGACTGGAAAAATATGATTTTGTTATTATTTAGATACGACATGATCATGAATGTTCTTATTTTATGGCTGCAAATTGCGGCACCTCTTTGTTGTTTTTTGTGTGTTTTATGATAAGAAATCTTTCTAACGACTACCGAATGTTCTAATCTTTTTTGACCTTTCAAGTATGGGAAAGTTATAAAAGAATTAGCGGACTGTTTCAAAACGTTCGGAAGGGGGTTTGAAGTATTTTCTATTTTTTTTTTACTATGCTGCGCTGTTGGATAGTCGAAGCTCATGAAAATTAGTACCGTGTTTATGACTTTTTATCTCTAGTTTATGAATACAAAAAAGTTAAAGCTATTTCTCAATAATAGAAATCACATCACCCCGGCGAAAAATGAAATTTTCAAATTGAGGATTTCAATCGTTTGTTATAAGAAAAATATCAATCAAAAAAACGAGAAAACTGTGAGAACATGACGAACACACTGTGTAAAAAAAGCACAGTGTAATTTTGATGGGAATTGATTGTTCGGTAACGGCGTCGTGATTTCAATCATTGCATTTTTTTGATGTCTAGAAATTTCTAACACTGACGTATGTATACAGAAAGAGCATTAAAAGTAATTATAAGAAAAGAGCTTTTTTATAGATATTATTTTCTGTGAATCCATATTGGGTCTATCCCATTACATGAAATTTAGTCTAGAGAACAATTCTCAAAAAACACTGACCGAATATAAATCCACAGCATGTTGCAAACTACTCCGTTGTGCTTCTAGTTCATCTAACATTCGTTTCAATTTCAGTTGTCCATCCCGTAATTCTCGTTCGGTAGTTTGAATTGACGCCAGCTCTGCGCTTCCAGTCCCTGTAAGAATGTTCAGTCCTCGAAAACATGTCCTCCTCTCTATTTGCATACCTATCATATCAGAAACCTTAACTTTAAGCTTCTCATTCAACGCTGATAACAACGAATCTCTTATCGTGTTATTGATTCCAGCCAAAGACGAGTTTCTATTCGATGGAGCTGGTGGTCTAGCAGGCACGGATGGATATGGAGCCATTCCAGCTGATGGATAAGGTGGTGGTGTATTGGTGTTGGGAACGTTCATATATGGGCTGAAAAACCAAAATTTTGAAAATAAAATTGATGTTTAATACTTACTTGTATCCTTGACCAGTGCCAATTGGATATGGTACATTAGATTGTGGATATGGTGTCACACCTGGCGTCGACGTTGCAGGATATGGCGTGGGCATTGTTGGTGTTGCCGGATATGGCGTAGGTGTAGTGGTGGCTGTTGTAGGCGCAGTTGTTGTTGTTGTTGGAGTTGGTTGTTGTGAGGTTGTACTTGACGACCGAGCGAATACTGGGCATTTTTCTTGGAATATCATCGACATCACGTGAAAAAATACTGTTAGATTTGGGAACATAGTTTGTACACAATAAATGATTTTCTAAAGTTTTCGTTAACGTAAAATGAAAATTTTTGAGAAATTATGCCAGAAAGTGATCCTGGAGAGCTTCAGAAGATGACAGGAGCTTAAAAATAGGAAAATTCTTTTTTAAAAAGCGAAATACAAAAGTTTTTTGACAACATTGTCTATTTTTAATAGCGCCCTGTTTGTGTCCTCACCAAAAAAGACGTTATGACTCATATTTTGCCTCTCTCTCACAAAATTGTTTAAAAAAACTTATATTTAGTAGTCCGTTCAAGTCGTGTCCTGGAAACCTCCATTCGTTCAAATATGGCAAGAACAATCGACCCTCTTTATTTACATGTTCGGATTCCTGAAATACAAGCGTTTTTTTTTACTTTTGAAAAAAGAAAACTCACTTTAATAACCATTTTTGCTGTTGGGTTAACATAACATATTGGTGCGTAATACGGATGGGTTTGCCATAAAACAATTGTGACGGGTATATTATAGCAACTTCCCTTGTAATATACAGGTATTGTTCCTCTTAGACAAAATGCGGTTCGCCGTTTACCATCGGTGAATAGATGGTCTTGTGTGATTGGCTGTAAATCCTTGAATTCTTGAAGTGCTCCCAGAATATCTTTTTTCGCGGAGTCGATGTACTTGTTGCCTGCTCGTTGTAGACATCGTTGCACCTCTTGTGCCGACATTGTTAACTGAAATATCCTACGTACACCTTAAAAAAGTATGATTAATTTTTGAAAAGGTGAGTCATCTAACATTAAGAAATAAAACATAAACATTACAGCAAACAAAGAAAAAATGAACAATTCTGAAAAATCCCACCAACCCAGAAAATGCAAATAAATTAAAATAAACTCTCAAAACTTTATCTCATCTTCTTCTTCTTCTTCCGATTCTAGAAACGGACACTGACATGTTAGAGCGTAGAGAGAAACATGCCTCTGCGTCTCTAGCTCAAAGCGTTCATTGAAAAAAAGGAGAGATGCAGAGAGGCATAGAGCTGGCTGAACGGATTGTGCCAGTTTAGTGAAGGAGGAAGAAGAAAAAGACGACTATTGTTGGAAAGATGACCTTTTTTTGTTTATATCGATTTTTTCCAATCAAATTTTGATTTTTTTAAAGCGAAGAGAGAAGAGAGAAGAAAAAGAAAATTCAATTTTTTTTGAGAAATGAAAATAAAACAACGATGCTCCGCCATTTCCGCTGCTTTGCATCTGTTTTATTCGTTCTGAAATCGCTTTTGAGTTACAAAACTGGCTTTTTCTGCTGAAATTATTCAATTACTGCTATACAAATACGATAATAATTAATTTGTTTTCTTTTTAACGGTTTATTGATTCAACTCAAATTTTAAAACTGAAGAAAAAATGCATAGTCTTTGGGAAACACCGATACTTCTTATTGTTACTGTGATTACTTCTTTCCGTTTTTTAAACTTTCTTCCTATGGATATAGAGTCCTATAAATCCAAGTGAACATCGTTTTTCAGCTTGCTCCATTTAATATTCACGGGTCTCGCGTTAGAGGAGGGCTTCTCGAGTAGGCGGACGATCTCAAAATGTTTCCTTTTCTGGCTCCAATCCAGAAAAATGGTTACACGTGAGTTTTTGAATTCAAATTTTCTCTGATTTGAAGTTTTTCAGAATACGACAAGGTGTTGTTCACATGACATTCATGGCAGATTCACCGCATGTTAGTAGAACTGGATCAGCTGCAAGTGTTGTGCAACCAACAACCGATGAGAAAGAGATACAACAAATTTTCGATGATACGGCATCGATGAAAAGTCGCAGTAGTGATCAGAATCTATCGGTTGCCTCACGTCCGAATAGTCGAACGAAATCGAAGAATAGCTTCACGTCCTCTCAGCCTACATCAGCCCGATCTGAAAAATCCTCTCCACTTCCCGCAATTGTGAAAGAAACAATTCCACCGATTTCTCGACATAAAAATAAAGGTTTGGAAATGTCTTCGGCTATGATGGAACTATTTGGCGGAGCTCCCGGAGAATCAGCATTTGGTGCAGGCTCATCTTTCAAACCTGTTGAGAATCACGACGTTGTGAGTTTTAAAAATAATATACATTCATTTGTTTTCTTGAATTATAGGCCTACGATAGAGCAGTGAAAAGAGCACGCGGCCAGGACCTCTCAAAACCCGGGCCGGAATGGTATGAAGGGTTTGAAAAGTTAGATATGACCGACATAGGTAAGCTATTCTTCCAGAAAAAAGTTATTCTTCAGTGTTTTGTTCAGAACTTCCACCAGATCCGAATTGCCCAGCAGAGAAGTTCCTCCGAGAACAACGTCGAGAATATGCTGGATTATCAAAAGACGATGATTGGAGTGAGGCAAAACGCGATGTGTTAGAAGATGAACGGCGGAAACTCGAAAACTTCCAATCTTTACCAGGACCTGATATCGGCGCCGGCGAAGAGGAAGAGGAAGAAGAAGAGGTTAGTCCCCCAAAAAAGTATAGAAGACAAACAAAAAGCTGCATTTGTATTAAAAATTCATACATTTTTCTTATTCTCCCTCTTTTTCGCACTATTTATGCGGAAAACAGATACTATCAATTTTTTAACGAGTCTTTTGATGCTTTTTGGAAAGGAAGGATGTTTATGGGAAAAAAAATAGGATGATAATTATAATTATACTCATCAAAAACTGAACGTATAAATATGTTCGAATAGAATACAATGTGTGTAATTAGAAGCGGCTAGGGATGGTCCAATGTAATAATGTTGTGGGGAATGTTTTTCTATTCACCATCTAAGACTAAATACCGGTGCCTGTGAAGTTCTACATAAAATATACTCAGTTTTTTGTTTTTTAAAGAAAAATATTTTGACCGTTACTACAAAAAAAAAGCTCAAAACCTATTTTTCATTAGAGATTCTTATAAATGTTGAAAATTTTCTAGTTCTAAACCTGTTGGAAATCGATGTCAAAAAATGAGCGCCGCTCAAATGAACATTTTGGCTCATTTTGGTCTTTCATGCAGAGAGAAAATCACAGCTAATCTCATTACAAAATCAACTGTAGCGAAATTATCTTCAAAATTACACAAAATGTGTCCGAAAATAAACAAGAACCCAGAAAAAAGTGCAGTACTACAGAAATCACAAAAAATGAGAAATTTACGATGCTCGAAAGTTTTTTGTCGATAAAACAATATTGTTGTCCTTCAGTCACTTTATAAATTCAGATTCATTGTAATAGATACAACCAGAAATCAAAAATTAAATATTAATAGTTTTTGTGACCATTATTTATAATTAATGTTAACCACCTGGTTTGATATGTAATGAAGTAACCATATTTTTTTACTTGTTAGATCCTTCTATTTAGCTCTTCAATTTATTACACTCTCCAGAATGTTTGAGTATACTATTCCTCCCATTTTGGAATGAAATTCAATCGCGCACTCGAACATCAAACAACTTTTTCTCAAATTTTATTGCAGCAATTAGCCGTCGCTACTGCCTCCGAATCTTCCACTTCCCAATTCCAAATCGATTCACCAACTGGCGAACAAGGGGAAGATGACATTTGTGACTCTCCCGTCGCTTCATCTCCCTCCTCATCCAAAAATGGCTCATCATTCGGTGGAGCTCGAAAGGGAGACGACGCAGACGAACAAACAACGGCGAGAGAAAGAGACGCAGAGGACGAGGACGCAGAGAAGAATCGAAACGAGGAGGCGAATAAAGTGGAGAACAAGGCTGGTAGTGGAACGAAAAGTTCTGGCGGTGGAATGGTTGTATTGTTGATTCGAAACGCTCAAATTATCAATGATGATGCGGTTTTTGTAGCTGATGTTCTTGTTGTCGATGGTGTTATTAGGTAAGTCATGAAAAATTGGATTTTCTGAAAATTTCTGAAGATTTAAAAATTGTTTTTTTAATGTTACGTTTCATCGTTTATTTTTTTTATTCATGTTAGTTTCACACACTGAACTCTGATTCCTCATTTTTTTTTTAGAAAAAAAATTCTACAAAGTGTCGTTAAAATTTTTATTCTAGACAAGTAATACAAATCTAAGAAAAACGACATTCTCGATATTTATTTATATTTTTCTCTAAACTTTTCGAGTTTTTGAGTCCAATTTATCTCGAAAACAATGTGAAAGTTAACCATTGAATTTCGAAATCGTTTTGTTACGAAATTTAATTTCGCAATCCTCTTTTTTTCATTAGAGATTCGACCATTTCGTGGAAAACCAAAACACTCATTTAAAAGTACATAAAAGGGAGGGGACGGAAAGACCTTGACTAATCCTCACCTGTCTCACATCGTTAGTAGTATTAGGAGAAAAGTGTGTCACTAGGTATTTGGGAGACATGAAAAAACATCTGCCAGTTTTGCATTTATAAAAAAAGAATTTGAAAACAGCCAATCTGAAAGCATTTTTCTAGAAAATGAGAGTGTGCTTTTTGAGGGGCCTGATTTACCCTAAAACGTTTAAGAGTTGCTCAAATAAAATTTTTATTAGCTAACAAGGTACAACAAATAGCTATTAGAATTCTAAATTAACAAAAGCTAATTTTTTTTTCAGCAATGTTGGTCCCAATATCGAAGCCCCTGAAGGTGCGGAAATCATTGATGCAAGCGGCAAAATGTTGCTCCCTGCTGGAATTGATGTTCACACAAGGATAACAGCTCCTGATTCAGCTGACGATTTGAGTGTCGGATGTAAATCGGCATTGGCTGGTGGAACTGCAACTGTTGTTGAATTGGTCACACCAAGAAACGGAGAATCTCCGAGTTCGGCTTTCAAGAGAATCAAAACAGCCGTCGAGAAAGCCACGTGTAATGTTTCGATCTCAGTTGTTATCAATAGTTGGAATGAATCAATCAAATCAGATATGGAAAAATTGGTCGCCGAAGGTGTAAATAGTTTTGTAATTGATGTTGAAGGAGATGACAAAATATTCGAAATTATGGAATATTCACGAAAACTCGGATCACATGTTCGATTCTTCCCCACTAGCCAAAACTCGATCAGTTTTCTTGAGAAGAAAATGTTGGCTCTTGGAGTAACCGGCCCGGAAGGATATCCTCAATCCCATCCCGAAGCATTTGAAAATTGTCGGGTGAACACAATTTGCAACCTTGGACAATTTGCCAATTGTCCAGTGTCAATCATATCAGTCTCGTCGGGTGAATCTCTGCAAGCGATTGAGAAATCTCGAGCTAACGGAGCATTGGCTCATGCTGAAATTTCGTCAGCTGCAGTTGTTGCGGATGCAAGTGGATACTTGAACAAGGATTTGAAACAAGCGGCTGCTTATTTGACAGATGTTCCATTGAGACAAGGTGCAAGTGATCGGCTAATATCCGCATTGTCGAGTGCTCCTCTAGCTGTTTGTACATCGGGACATCATGCAATCTCATCAACAACAAGACTTGCCGGAAAGGATTTCGCTGCAATGCCAAAAGGAACCACTGGAGCAGAAGAACGATTGGCGGTTGTTTGGGAGAAGGCGGTTAGAAACGGAAGAATTGACCCGATGAGATTCGTTGCGGTCACGTCTAGTAATGCGGCGAAAATGTTCAATTTGTATCCGAACAAAGGTAAAATTGCGGTTGGAGCTGATGCGGATCTTGTGATTTGGGATGGAGGAGCGAAACGAGTTCTCTCTTCATCAGATGCTCAATCTTCTGTTGATATTAGTCTATATGATGGAGTCACTGTTCATTCGTCGGTGAGTTTGTTTATTTAAATTATGTTTGTAGGGAAATAAGTTTTAGATCAACTGATATTATTCAAAAAACAATTTTTAGAGATGTAATTTACTATAAGTTCCACTACTTTCGCTTTTTTTCAAATAATTTCTACATCTAAATATAATCATAGCAGCTTTCCATCGTATCAGGAAGCAAAAGTCAGAAAAAATCACATTTGAAATTTGATTTTCAACTCGGAACTTGAAAAAAAGCGTTTATTCAATTTAACAGAGTTTCCGCACAACAATTTCTTTTAAAATCATCAACAAAATCCCAGGTCATCGCTACAATTGTGAACGGAAATATTGTCTGGAAAAATGGTTCTGCTGTCACCGGAGCACCGAATGCTGGATTTTTGGCGCTGGCGCCAAACAGCCCATATCTCTTCAGTATGATTGGAAGAAGAGACGAGGTTAGTGTTCTCTCTTCTTTTTTTTACTATCTGATTTTTCAAGTGCACTTTACTCTTTTTCTTTCTCTTTTTTTCGTGACCCTCTCTATCTCTTTTTTTTCTGCGTTATTTCATTGCCATGGGCACATGTGTTGCCAGTTGGCCGCGTGGCGCAATGGATAACGCGTCTGCCTACGGAGCAGAAGATTGTAGGTTCGAATCCTGCCGTGGTCGAAAATTTTTTTTTTTCAATTTTTTATTTGACGTAAATTTGATTTTTTTTCAGTTCGGTGGTGTGCAGAAAGTGGAACGTGATGGTGTGAAACAAAATGGAGCGAGTCCACCTGTTAAAAAAATGAGCGGAGATTTCGATCGTGACCGCAATCGCAAACATACAATGGAGTCGAATATTGATTTTGGAGGCGGATCAAGCCGAGCACCCAGAAATCCACCGGGTGGCCGGACCACAGGATTCTGGTAGTTTCTTGTATTTTTTTTTACTAATTTTATCATATGTACCTAGTCTAACCTATGAATCACGAGCTTTTTACACAATAAATTATAAAACCAGTTCCATTTCCAAACATTCCCTGGCATAATATAAATTTTGTTGCATTTTTTTCACCATAATAAAGTTTTTGGGCTGTTTATTGGTTTTAGTGATTTCGATTGTTGTCGTTTTCATTTCAAAATATTTTTGTTTACAAACATTTCGCAATGTTTACATTTCACTTTTTTATGAGATAGTCATTACGAAATTTACAGGTTTTTCGAATTTTCGAGCTAATAATACATTCATTTTTTAAAACTGTACTAAAAAAATTAGAAGGTGGTTCTCGAACACCGGATTTTGAGAATGAATGAATATTTAAAGAATCGTTTTTTCTTTTCCCGAGTTTTTGTCATCAAATGATGAAGATTTTCAAATTTTCAGAAGTTGTTATGCATTTCGTCAAGAAAGTACCAACTAGTGAAGAGGAGAAAGCGGCGAAGAAAAAGGAACAGGACAAAAAATCGAAACAATATTTGCATGTTAGGGATCGAATCGTTGGAAAACGAAAGAATGGTGAGTTTTTCAAGTTATCCGGAAAATTTCTGTTTTTTTTTTCAAATTTCCAATATGGCTTTTTCTTGAAAACAAACCGAATTGTATCGAACTGTCCGGAAAGTTAATTTTCAGTTGTTCTGTTTAAGAAAAAACGGAGAGATTTGATAGAACAAGGTCGAATATTGAAAAATTCTCACAATTAAACAAATCCATAAGAAATTCATCAAAAAGTTTTTTATTTGCTTCACAATGTTTCTCAAAGTTGTTTTGGCTGCTTTGAAAATGTAATAATTGTTTTCAGATGAATATGACGATGAGATGTTGTCATTGACCCAACAGATTTTGGAAAGGAATGCGGATATTTATACTTTTTGGAACATTCGACGAACCGCTATTGAACGACGTATTGAAAGCAATCGATTGGTTCAGGAGAATTCAGAAGTCGACGAACAAGAAAAAACGAATTCCCAAAGAATCCTGGAAAATCTTCTCGTCGGCGAATTATTTTTGTCGTATGAATGTATCAAAGGAAATCCAAAATCCTATTCGGCGTGGTATCAAAGAGCATGGATTCTTGAACGACAACAATCGCCGGATTTCGAAAAGGAACTTTCAATGTGTGAAAAAGCTTTGCAAATGGATTGTAGAAACTTTCATTGTTGGGATCATCGTCGAATTGTAGCCCGGTTGGCAAAACGAACGGAAGAACAAGAAATCGAATTCTCGAATAAGTTGGTGGATGAAAATTTTTCGAATTATAGTGCATGGCATTATCGATCGATTTCATTGAAAAAATATCATTTTGAGAAGAGTGGAGAGTTGAAATTAGAGGATGAAACAATCGCGGAAGAGTTAGATGTAAGCTTTTTTGCAAAACTAAACGTAAATCAGAAATTATTTCTATGAGCTCTATTCAAAATTTCATTATAAAAAATTTTAAAAATTCAAAGTAACGGTAAAGCACGGAATATTAATTTTTAGAAAGTGAAAAACGCTTTCTACATGGATGCCGAGGATCAAAGTGCTTGGTCGTACACTCGCTGGCTTTTAGAAGTTGGATCAGGAAAAGAGTTCCGTAAGTTCAAATATCAAATTCTTCTGACAAATCCCTATTCTTTTATTCCAGTGAGACCCGAATCAAGTACATCAATCTCGCTAATTTCTGCCACATATCACGGCAATCGAACCACTTTGGTATTCACACGCGCCGTTACATTGGACAAGCTCTTAACGTTTGTCGATACAGAAGATCGGACGAGTTGGAGAGCGGTAAGAAAAACTATGAATATCCGCCGATCGTGATTATTTGATTTTCAGTTCTCTTCAACATCTCCTAACCCAACATCTAGCCGAGTTTGGCAATTTTTGTCGGACAGCTCGATTCGAATCGTTGATGAGACTTCGGGAGGTTTCACAGATATTCGAGAAAAAGGGTATATAAATCAGGAGATTTTGAGAAAGATCTATGACTTAACCCCAATCGAAGTGCCAAAATCGATTGGCACTCTTCTTGATGACTGTAAGCAATTAGCAGAATTGGAACCAAATAACAAGGTATATAAAAAAAGCTAGCCTCTTTTGAAGTCGAAAGCTCCCAGTTAAAACAAAAACCTATGAATGTATTTTTATTTTTCAAAATCCTTTTTCATTTCAGTGGCCAATTTATATGCGAACTCTCATCCAAATTGAATACACGCCCGCCGAAGCTCATGACGAAATTTTCGGAAACCTCGAAAAATTAGCAACCTCTCTCGATCCCAACCGTTCACAATTGTATAAAAGTGTAGCCAGTCGGCAAAGTCTGAACACTGCCATTCGTAAATTCCTACTCGACAACAATTCGGAAAGATTGGCGGCAAGATATTTGAATTTGACAAGGTATAATATTTACTTTTATTTTCACAAACATAGTATTTTTCAGTCTGGAAGGCCTGGAATATGTTGCCGGTTTGGTTGCAGAAATCGATCTTGCTGGAAATAAACTTGGTGAAATTCATCGCATTGTTTTGCCAAATTTGACATCACTAACAATCGATGAGAACCCTGTCAAAACGCTCAGACCGACCGCATCGTTATCACATCTCAAATTTTTATCAATTGCAAATACCCAAGTATCAACTATCGACGATGTTGTTCCATTCCTTCAACTTTGTCCATCTCTCGATCGTTTGGTTTTCTGCGAAACTGAATTGGTCGAAAAAACCGAACAACTTCGCAGTCAATTGCCCGGTATCCGACTCATCCCACATTGGTTGTAATTTTTGAATTTAAACTGTGATGTTTTCAAGATGAAAAAAAAAAATATTTATGATCATAACCCGTACCATATAAATACATATATTTATTTAAATTAATCCATATTATCATCTGACCCGGATTCCAATAACCCAACCAAATCGTCTTTTTCGCTGATTGTCACTTCGGTTGGTTTGTAGTCTTTTGGTGTAGCTGGATAGCAAGAGTAAATCACCACAGAACTAGTCACCATTAATACTCCATAGACTAGGAATAGTGTGAGATCACGCTCGCCAAGGAATATTGAAACAAGTGAGGTTAGACCTGGAAGTAGAAAATTAAAAATTACGTTGAAGCATTTTTGAACTTTTCTCACCAATTGCCATACTCTGACAATAGGTCTTCATCACATTGTCAGCATATTTCATCACCAAAGAAACACAAAGTCCCCCAACACTATTCAAGAATGTGACAAGCCAAACCATCCACGTCCAACCTTGAAACAGCCCGTCGTTATAGATTTTCTCCGAATCCGTAACAGTCGCAGTGACCACGGCGAAAAATAAGGTGAGCAAAGAGAGTCGAATATTCTGAATCCATAAATCGGCAGTGGAATTCTTCAACATTTTCTCGAAATATACACCAGCGAATGCACTCGTCCAACACATTCCAATCACCGCAATCACTCCCATTATATAATTTCGTGTCTCGTTTGGATCCACCATTTGAGCTGAGCTCTTTTTGTCGAGTTGAACAAGAACGACACCGATTAGAGCCATCAATTGAGCACCCCATTGATACCACGATAAATGTTTGTTGAGAAGGCAGACAGAGAGAATCGCAGTGGTAAGGATTCGAAGTTGGAGAGTTACTGAATAAGTTGTCGGGTCCACGTTTTCGAGTGCAATGTAGTATAAATTGTTTTGGATGGCGTAGACGATGGCGGGGACGGCGACTTTGAGAGTTTCTTTGCGATTCGACCAAATCGATTGATATACACTTTCGCAAAGGCTGAAAAAGTGAAGTTCTACAAAATGAAAAGTTATAATATTTTCTCTGTCATTCCACGTAATTTCACTCTTTATTTTCTGCGACTCGGAGAGTCTCACAGTTGCCAAATTTTCATGACGAAATTAGTCTGAATTGCCCTAATACTAATAATTATTCAAAATAAGACTGGACATAGACTTTTTTAATTGAAGTCTCATTGAATAAAAATAGATTTTTCGAATTAAATTTTTTTTTTCATAGTTGATAGCCTACCACGTCACACAAATTTGTGAACTAGAATTTCAAACTCTATTCAAGAGAACTTCAAAATCGAACGTGATCTAATTTTCAATTCTTGTTCAAGTTATCTTACCAAAAAATTGGACCTGTTCCTATTTTTTTTTCGAAGTTTTTATAATTCTGGCCAGTTCTATTCTTGAGGTGAAAAATTGAAGCTTTGTTCATGGTTCGAAGTTATGATAGGCAACCAACTTGAACTTTTTTCAAATGTGAGTAAGTTTAAGCTGTTCCAATTTTGGTATCCAGTATCTTCCCATTTTTTTTTTGGCGAATTTCGAATATTTTTGACTCACCCTTTAAAACTTCCCGCATTATACCACGTAATTATCAAACAAAATAACAATTTCAAAACTTCCATGAATACCACCGAAACCGTTGAGAGGAAATGTGTCTTGTTGGCGACGCGAACAAGAAATGGCATACCCGTTGCATGAAGTGTCACAAGGACCATCGAAATCATTTGAACCGAACATATTACTCGAACTAGCTGAAAAGATTGAAAAGTGTGTATGGTAGGTTTTCTGAATGTCAAATCGGTCTCGATAGATTATCTTTCGAACAACTTAGCTATAGTATTGTTATTCTGAGTATGTCATGAAAAGAATTTATTCACTGTTTATTGGAATTTTTGAAATATAATAAAGAAAAAAGAAAACATTGTCTTTGATGTTTGAAGATGGTGTATGATAGGTTGAAAAAATATAGGATTTTTTGGTGAAAAGTGTCAAAAGAGTTTGCGCTTTCATTCAAATGTTTCTGCTTTGTCACGTCCCGAGACAATGAAAAATGAATTATGATATAAAAAATACGCTTCCAAATTTTGAACATTGGGACGGAATCAAAAAAATGGATTCGCAAAATCTACAATTTACTCAAATATTTAACAATATCAATATACCATTTGTCGATTTGCTGTTTGAAAAGAGCTCTGAATCGAGCTTCAGAAGCATATATTTTTATCACTTCTCTTCCGTTATAGTTAACATAGAAAATTCCTGAACTGAATCTCTGGTCAAATATATTCTTAACAAGTCCACAACTACATTTTTCTACCGATCTGGCCAAAACTGGATAAGGGATTTCGACTACCGTCCAAAAACCTAACGAATGAAAAACAACAACAACAACAGAACTAAACAATTGAACTTGCAATTTTTCTGGATTCAGGAAAATAAATCTGTTACATTTTTAGAAACCACAGTTTTGAGCACAGTTCATGAGATTTGGGTCATGTCAAGTTTTTCCAGTTTTCCAAGAATCCAGTGTATTTAATTTTGGTTGCCCCACCCAAGTTAAGACCCTTCCAAAAACAGCAATATTATCTACTTCATATCATTTCCGCCCAAACTGATAAACTTCTTTATTTCTCGTACACTCATTTTTAGCACTATTACTAATAGCAGCTCCTTTTTTGCAACATTTGTAAATCAAACTTTCAATTGTAAAACAATTGAGTCACTCACGCGCAAATACAAAATGTTGTTGAACATATCTAGTTCAAAAAAAAATTCAAACCTTATATTCTTGCAGTACAAATAGTTTCTCTTTGAATGTCAACTGGAATAAAAACACTGAAAATTGTCGAAAGGATACGATCATCATAATATTTTTGCGAAAACAAAAAGAGAAATGACCAAAAAATTATGTGTTGCCACGCGAAAAAAAGCTTTTTTATTTATTTTTCGATTCGAATTCATTTTTGAAATAGGAAAAAAAAAACAAATTACACTCATTTTTCACAGTGCAAAAGGGAACTTCCGGGTCATCTTATCAATGTGTCAAAAAATTTAAAGACGTATAGAAAATATTGGGTACTACAGTACCTTGGGCTTCAGAAAGCTACAGTATTCTTGAGAGGATATTACAAACAAACAACAAAAAATAAGAAGATGAAAACTCACATTGTTCTGTGATCCCCCTTCGCGAAAAACCGCTTTTTCGGATATTTGTATCGGTTCCAAATTGTTTCTAGTCATCCCCTTTAAACATACAAAATAAAATAAATATTATGTTTTGAAGAAAAATTGTGATAAAAAATCGATAATACAATTCGTAAGGAGAAGCAACAAAACGTCAGACAGAAACTATATTTTTATCAGACGGAAAAAGGAAAAAAAAAAAGAAAAGAGTTCATGATGATAAAAAATGAGGTGGATGTTTGATGGAATGAACTATTTCCCCGGAAATGGACAACAACAAAAAAAAGTGAATTTCTATTATTTATTTAAACAATGAAATCACCATGACTACTATACTAGGAGAGAGGAAAATATTGCGGATTTGCGCGATATTTTTTTTTGTTGTTTTTGAAAATCATATGTTTCAAATATTTATTTGTTTTTCTCACTGTGCAATGATTTTTGATTGAAACAAAAGAGCACAAATTTCATGGTATGGAATTTGTAAAAACGGAACTCTGTTTTCAATCAAAAAATGTCACCTGACCCAGGAGATTGGAATTGTATAGGTATAATCAGTTTCACTTTTCTGAAATTTTACCAATATACAATGACGTTTTCCTTGTTATCGGATTCTACAGTTCAAAGAACCTTCAATGGCCAGATAAGTTATTTTTCTATTGAAGTATTTGATTTTTTGAATGATTCATGTTGAAATCTGAAGCTATATTAAAGGAAGTCTTTCTCTTTAATTTTTAATCTTCAAAATGAAAAAATCGAAAAAAATTAATTTTTTCAAAAATTAATGAAAACACTTTCACGTGAAATAATATGCCGCACGGTGACACTGCATACACTTTGACGCATAATTACGACAAAACGGAATTAAAAGCGGAAAAAATCAAATTCCGAATTTGAAATAAATATTTTTTCTTTTTATTCCAAAATTTTTTGTCGAAAATGAATTTTTCATTTTTTGAAAATTGGAAGAGTTCGTATTTAGATTAGGGTTGCAAAACGGGTGCGACGGGTGACCCGCGACACACGCCACACCCGTCTGTTCGTTCGTTAGACACCCGCCACACCCGCCTGTTTTTTTGTTTGACACCCGCCACACCCGTCTGTGTGTGGTTTCATACACGCGACACCCGGCTGTTTGTGTGTATTTTCAGGCGGGCGTGTACGGGTGCGGGCGTGTACGGGTGTGTATGGCGGGTGCCGGGTGTGGCGGGTGTCAAACAGAAAGAGGAGGACGGGTCACCCGTCGCAGCCGTTTTACAACCCTAATTTAGGTGATGAACTTCAGTTTAATGAAAGAAAAATAGAGGGTAATTTAAAGGGATTGATTTCCTTTAATTATATGAAAAAGCTCGAACTTTGGATTAAAGGGGGTTAGATTCATCCAATCTGAAACAAACTCCTCAAGGGTTTTTTAAAAGAAAATTCTAGATTTGGAGAAACTTTTGTTTGTAAATTGAAACTTGGAAACTTTCTACGTACACGTTGAAATTTTTTGAATTTTTAACTTTGAACATTGTTTTTTCGAATACTATGCTTTTCGGTTAAAAAATCACTTTAATATTTAACTACAAACCACGTGCTATTTCATTTCAGAGCAGTTTGTCGAGTTGAACTATGCAAACACAAAAGTCTTTGAAAGTTCACGTGAAAAATAAAAAATAATCATTATTTTCGAAAATGAAAAAAGAAAAGAAGTATTTTTAAATTTTTTGACGTGACCCATGTATTTTTCTGTGAGCCTTCAATCTGTTTTTCTCACCACTCTCTTTTTATCGTCTGGCAGCCTTGAATCACCGTGATTTTAAGAAATTTTTTTCGACAAGCGAAATTTTGCGCTCATTTTATCAATTGAGTTTAAATTTTTAATCATATTACACAGATGGTTTTAATAAATATTCAATAGTCTTCTTCTGATAATCATGTTTTTTCTGACGTTAGTTCACAAGTTCACAAACATTTTTGAAATTCACACAAATATAATTTTAACTCTGCAGTTGAAACTACATTAACCTAATGATAACTGACTAACACTTGAGAAAACAGAAGCTGAGGTAACCCTATGGTAGTAACTGAAAAAAAAGTAGCTAATGAATAAACGTTATGATCGTGAGGAAAACAATATATTCACATCTCCAAACGCGTCATGGTCATCAATTTTTTTGTGTTTTCTATGAAAAAAAGCAGGTTGACACAAATGTATAGTAATCCGATCCGATATAAAGTCGCTCAAGATTATTTTTGAAAAAACAAGTTTTAGTAGCTTTCATAATTAGACTTGGTCTAATTGTTTCAAGTCACTAATATATTGATACTTTTAGCACAAACGTATTTAAGATCCGAATTACAGTAATTTTTCTGAATCAAAGCTTTTTTCAAATTCGAGAAAAAGACAGCAGCAATATTGTTCTCACTATGTTTGTGCATAACAAGAATTTTTTCCACGTTTTGGGCCAAAACACAGTTTTATATATAAAAATAAATGAATTAAAAAAATCATTAAAACGGAGAAAAATGAATGAGAATAAGGAAGAAGACATTTAAGTTTTACAAAAAAAAAAGAGATCGAAAATGAGATGGAAACTAGGAAGATTAGAATCTATCCAAGTTTCCCAGCTTTATTCTTGTTTATCGTTTTGTGGACTATCCTTTCGCCTGAACATATCGTGTCGAATACGAGGCGAAAGTGCCCGATGGGGCGGGGTTGATGTGGACATGCTGGGCATGTTAGGCACTTCGACAGATGGAATCGCATCCACTCCACGAACACGAACTGTTCGATGCTGAAAATGAGATTATTGTTTTTGGAAATGTTTCATTTTCTTTAAAAAACTTACGAATTCTGCAATATTCACCGAATCCTTTGGTGGTGAATTTACATCTGATCTTGTCACAATTGTAGCAGATTTCGATTCACCTCTCTCTTCAACTGGCGTAATACTTGGTTGCCATTCAATAGTGCTACCCTCATTTTGAAGACTTGGCGGTGCAGACAGAAGCATATTATTAACTCCTTCATCAGTTTTAACCTGAAAGTAAATATTTTTGAAAAATAAAAAAAAAAAACAAAAATATTTGGGCCGAACCGGGAATCGAACCCGGGACCTCTCGCACCCGAAGCGAGAATCATACCTCTAGACCATCCGGCCACTGGGCGTCTGGCTGCTATATGCTATAGACACAACAGCAGTGGCCGAAAAGGAGGGGGGAAGAGTAGAGTAAAAAAGGGAACGGCGAGAGATTGGAGGGGGAAGAGAGGCAGAGAGAAAAAACAAAACAAAAAAAGAAAGAAAAGTTTGTTTGTTGTTTATAAATACCTCGTGTGTAACCGTTGTTTTGACCCGTTTAGTTGATGAATGCATTGTTGTACCGATTCGAGTCGGAGTTCTGCAAAAATTTCCAGTTCGCTATTATTTTTTGCAGGATTATCTCACCTCGATCTACTCGGTATTTTTTCCGGCGCATGATCCTCATAAACTCGATCTAGTCGATCATGTCCATGCAACAATAGAACCGCTTGTTCTGTGCCGACCTTATCTATTGTATGAATCACTTTTCGTCCAATATTTTTCCAATTGTAAATAGCTTGTTTCCGTTGTCGTGCACGTGTTTTTTTGGTTTGCTTGATGACCATCAAACCCCGGACTTCCATTCCAGAAGAACCTTCTTGATCCAATCGAATACTATATTCCAACTGACTTGCTGCCAAACGTTCCTTTCCCACAGATCTCTCCAAAACCATCACAATTTGAGCGTACTGAAAATATATATTATTTTCTCTTGTCAGCAGACTAGATCTATAAGAACCAGGTCTGTTCTCTGCAGTAGGTTTTTCATCAAGAACCTAACAGAATAACCTTTTTAGGTTCATAGAATCCAGATTTAGGGTTTAAAAAAACCGACTGAGAAATTATGGTTTAAGATATACGAATCAGGTAAGCTGGCATGTTCAAGATATAATAAGTTAGTCAAAAAAAATGTTCATATTCTTTAATGTGTGATTCTGGATTTCGTCGGAAATGAGATGTCTTTTGAAACTTCCATGGTTTTTCAAAAACAAGAATTAGCTAGGACCTAGTACAAATAAAGAACAGTTAGGAGCTATAACCTGATAGAAACTCTAGAAATTTCCAAATTAATAATTTTCACAAAAATATGATATGAAAAACAGTTCACACATTCGCAAATACACAATTTTAAGAAAATTCACTGTTTCAATTGAACATTTTCTATTTGTTCACCAATAAAAAATTGCTTCTCAATTCTGATAAAATTTGAGTTTTTCGAATGTGTATATTATATATATATATATTTTTTTTTAATATGTACATTTTTCGGAAGTACAATCTGTAACACATGTTGAAACGATAATAACAATTTTAAGAGTATAAAGTTCAATTTACCTGGTACAGTAAGTTATATACAAAAAATAATAAGTTTTAAAATCACGTCAAAAGGAATGTTTCAAATTATTGTTTTGCTGTTCCCGAATTCAAAAAGAACTCCAAACTACAGTACCCCTCACTATACCTGCTGTCTCCAAGCTTTTTCTGCCTGTGCAATAACTGTTGTATAAGTATTACCCATCATCGCAATGAGAATGTTGATCATCATAATTGGCATCACAAACATGTATAACACAAACAACGTTTTGGTAAGGGCTTCGTAATTTGCACATGAGAATTCTTCGTACTAAACGATAAATCATGGATTTCGATGTTTGACTTCAGGCTAAAACTCACATCATAACCACCCATTGAAGCACGGAAAAGTGTGATAAATGTCTCCGGAAATGTGTTGTACGTATAGATTGTGTATCCTGATATCTTGCATGCGTGTTCATTTGTGTCTTCCAGTTTTTGTTTAGCATCCATGTCTTTGCCGACGAAGTAGAAAACTGAAATTTTGAGAGGAAAATTATTGGAGAAACATTTTATGGTGAAATGTATACCGACAATAATTGACAAAATCTACTGGAAATTGAAGTTGACACTGTCAATATAAGTATCTCAAATTATGAAATCACAAAGTTTCCAGCGAGATATTTGAATTTTAGATGGAAAATCACACTTTCAAAAACTTTTCGGATTGACGAACGTTTTTTTTAAATTTGTATAGAAACCGAGACAAAAAAGTTCACATGAAAAAAATCTTATTTTCAAAACGTGTTATGAGAAGGTAATTCAAAACTGACTTTCCGTGGAAAACATAAAATGGCTGAAACAGTTTCCAATAGGTTTTGTTGATTTTTATTGGTATATATTTTTAGCTAAGGGAGTTGCTTTAATGTGAGCCTTCTCAGTTTGCCTTGCGAGAAGATTTTGTTATCATGATCACAAAAATATGAATGGGGTAAAGTGTGGGAAATGGTTCTCACAGAAAAACATTCCCTGTTTCAATTGTACATTGTCTAATTTATCATCAATAAGAGGTAATTGTTTTTCAATGTTAAAAGTCTAAGCCCTAAGTTTACCTTGCGAGAAGGAAACCAAGAAAATCGCCGAAATAATCGCAAATCGAATCATATCTCCAGCAATCATACTATAAATCATTTGTACAAATGGACCAGTCAATTTTGCACTTCGCGCGAAAAACAACAAGAATATCCATGAACCAGGGAGGGCAAAGACAAACAGAGCTTCTTCGACTTCATGTTTTCTCATGAATCGAAAAGGAATGCAAAGGAGAAGAAAGAGATTGGCGATACAGAAGACGGCTTTAGCAGGAGCAGTTCGCTGAAAATGATTATTAGGATGAAAGGGTGTTGGTATAAAGAAAGAGAGTACCAGGTTTCGAAGGTATCCACGTATTCCTTGTGTCCGAATCTCTCCAACTTGTTGATAGCAAACAAAGAAGATGCAGTTGAGAATGGTTAGAATTTCACAAACAGTTCGGATCTGCACAAAAATGGTAATGATTAACCGAAGATTTTATATACTCACCCAATCGTCCCATTGTGGATCATCCATATAAAGTCGAGGCAATTCAGTTGGACGAATATACACAACAATTGACAATGTTATAAGTTGAAAAATCAGAAGAACAAGACGTTCGATCAATTTTCTTTGTGCAAATGCTTTCCATTTATCAGCCAATAAACGTTGAATAACCTCACTTCCGATCATATCTAAATGTTCTGGAGTTGACCCGTTAATAACTGTCATCAATGCTGAATCGTAATCTGAAAAAAATCAATTTTCCATTCAGAGGATCAGAGAATTTTGACAAACTTGTAGATCCATCTGGTTGAATTGTGTCCAAAGTGTTCAATGGATAGGCGGAACATGTCATATCGGAGAATCGCCAGAATTCGACTTTCATAATTTCGAGCATTTCCTCGAAAATATGTTTTCTACCCAACTTTGTAGCCAGGGTTAGAGGTGTGAAGCCGGCATGATTGACGACATGAGGATCAGCTGGCTTGGCCCAATGTCGGACAGCGTAGGAATACATTGACTGGAAAAAAATAAAGTATTTGAGACTTGGGATTTGGCTATGAGAAGAATCGTAAGAGTCAGACGACTGTTCTTTTGGAACCAAACTTCGGCCAGGTTTGCAAGCTGACAAGCAACTTTGTGCAATTTTGAAATTTTTGATGGACTAAATTGAGTTGGTAAGTTGCTCTTAAATGAAAGATCCTTTTTTAAAAAATAAAACCGTTGAGACTAATCGGTGAAAAATCCAATAAAATGTTATCTTTCATGTATGAACCACTTCCCTTTAAATAATAAAAACATTCATTTTGTGAAAGTTTTGCTTCATCAGGCATTCGTTTTGAGTTCGCGAAACTTTCGAACAAGTTAATCAAGTTTAAGCCACTTATCAACTTTTTGTGATTTTCCTATTTTCAGAACGTATCTCGAAATCCAGAATTTTTTATACACAAGTTTATTAAAAGAATTTTTTTAAATTGAAGAACAAAACTTCTTTCAACTAGTTGTAAGAAAAAAAATTTGCATAAATCTGTTGTCGAAATCCCCAGAAAAATTGAAAATCGTAGAAAAATCCGGATGTTTATTTAAAAAAAAAAAAAAAAACTGCAACAATATTACCTTGAGCACACCTAGACAAAATTTGACATTAAACGAACTATTTTCAGCATAATTATGACGATTTTTTCACCAGGGACAAAGGTTTATTCATTATTGTAATAAAAATAAGGTTTGATTTTGATTTTCATTACTTTCAAAATTTTTATATTTTTCCTGTCTCGTATTGTTCCATTTCTAGAAAACGCCTCGACGTGATTTATGCAGACCACACCTTTTTTTGCACATTCTTTCTAGTCTGACAAGGGCGTGGTGTATACATTTTCAGCTGCTTGCTACGAATTCAAAATTTTTGTATGACAACATTTTCAATAACATAAAATGTACTTTTAGACACTCCTCTATTAGTGCACCTTGATTGAAGAATATAAAAAGTTTCCCAATAACTTACACTACTATAATTGATAACACACATATGTAGAATAGTATTTCCAAACGAGTCTTGAAGGTTTGGATTTGCTCCGAATTGAATGAGCAAATCATAAATATCTTTGTTACCAAAACACGCAGCAAACGCCAATGGATATTCTCCATAATACGCATATCCTTGATAATCTGTGATTTTATTGAAAAGTTTATAATCTTCTGGAAGGAAGAAGTTTCCACACGCGCGGGCATTTACATCACATTCACTGTTGAGAAGCAATGCAACTGTTTCATAGTCATCATGGACAATTGCGAGATGAAGACCACTTTGACCTGAAAATAAACTTATGCTTACAATTAGATAATGATAAGCTAGATAAGGCTCACCAAACTGTTCATCACCCAAATAAATATCACTTGCCAACCCTGGGAACTTTTTCAACAAAATTCTGGCAATCTCATAGCACACTTGTTGTTCTCTGAAAAAAATCCGAATTATCAAGATGTCAGGGTTCCAAAAATAAGTACCTATTGAGCAACAAATGTATCAAATTCTCTCCCTCGACTCCTCTTTTATTCAACTTCCACATAGCCTCATGCTCCTTGAATTTGGTCTCCTGCATATCGATTCCTTCTTCAGTCAAACCAAGTTGAAGATTCTAAAAAAAAAAAGCTCTTTGGAATCTTCAATTAAACAACATACCACTCCTTTTTTCCATTTAACAAAATCTGAATACGTGATAATTTTGCGTTCTCGACCATCATTATATAACATTGAGCTCAGTTTTTCTTCGGCGAATTTGAGAACTCCATCTTCACCGTCTCTTTCGTATATGTTTATCAGCTCTCCACCTTGAAAAATGGGACATTAGTATGATGTTTTAGGAAGAGATCTTTGATTGATTCTATAACCTATATTTAAAAATGTACAGGTTGTTAAGATTCATGTTATTTGATGGGTCGTTTCAGAAAAAAATAACCATTATCTTACGGTACCCATAAAGAGGCACATATCTTGTTGTTTATTTTATGAGACAAGTACAGATGTTATTAGAGGATACTGTGAAACAGTAAATCTCATGAAATTTTGAAATCTAAAAGATTGTAAATTATTATAACAGGAAAACCCCACAACCTGTAGAAAAATGTAGAAAGTTTGGCCAAGCTATGTGAGATTTACAGTATCGCTCATTAATATATACAATTTCACATTTCTGACTGAAATTGAAACTTTGCTGTATATGGTTTAACCGACGTCAAAATTTTTTCTGAGTTTTCAAGGGTCGTCTCTAACCAAAAAAATGCTAGAAAATTCTCAGATTTTGATTTGAAACAGCACACGTGGTTTAAAGGTGGGGTAAAAGGACTCGGCAAGTTGCTCTTAAATGAAAGAGCACATTTTTTTAGGTAAGATCCTGGAGGGATTTTTCACCGAAAAGTCTAGTATTCGAGAAAAAAATGTTCAAAGTTAAACAGCTATATTCGATAAAAAATCCCTCAAGGGTCTTACCTAAAAAAGTTTGCTCTTTCATTTAAAAGCAACTTGCCGAGTCCCTTTACCCCACCTTTAATGACATGAAGAGTTGTTTTCGTATTTGTATATATTAATGAGCGGTTTTTTTTTCAAAAGTGATAGTCAATCGATATCGTTCGCAATTGCATTTGGAGAAAACTAATTGATTATGAGATATTGATAAACTTTCAAAAAATTTGTTGAATGACTGTGTACTAGTCAAAAATATTCAAATTTTTTTCACATCATTCTCTTTTTTAGACTAGGTGTTATCAACAAAAATCGAACAATAACCAAGTTTAAAAGTTCACGATGAAATCGGATCAACAAATTTTACACTATTTGCACTGATTTGAAACATATTTTCAAAATTCAATTTTTAGTTGATTTTACTGTTTCATTGAAATGTGAATAATGCATGCACTTTACCAACAAAATAATTCACGAACTTCTTCTATTTCAGAAAATAAATCTCCAAAGATAATAATTCCTGAAAATTGACAAAAACGGGAGGAACTTCTATTAGAAAAAAAGGATTTTTTTTAGAAAGAAAGTTCATGTGGCTCACACAAATCATAACACGCAGCGCAAACCGGAAACCGTCGGCTGCTTGCTCTCATGATCTCTGAGATTTATTAAATTTCATCATAATCAATGAAACTCAGCGGATCAAGTTCGCTCTGTTGATAATGACTGTTGCAGTAATTTTCAGTCCCATGTCTTCTGTTTTCCATTTAGCCGTCTCAACATTCGAAAATCAGACGAATGCTATTGCAAACTAAAGTTCACATTGTCAATATCAGAATCGACAATTATGAAGTAATGATTTTTTCAGCAGGCCGTTGAAAATTCAGCCGTTGAAAATCAACTTAACAAAAACAACAATTGAACATTTTGGTCAGAACAATCAAGAGCTATGTATTAAACTAAGAACGATATAAATTCTGGTTTCAGATTACTGTAGTTAATAACTATAGATGTATATTTTGTTATGTAGATGGTAACGGTGGATACATCAGGTAACTTCTAAAAATTTACTCTTAAATCAGTTTCTCAAATTAGCATTCCCCCTCTTGTTGAAAAAAATCCGTACCTTTCCTGACTCCAACCCATTTGTACAAGTGATTCTTCTCTCGTTCACGATACAAGTTTGACCATTTTTCATCTGGATCAAACGCCAATTTGACACCTTCACCACGTGGCTCTGTTTTATTGCGCGATCCGGAACCGCCCATTCACTGAAAAATTCGAAAGACTTTGAATAGAAGACAATGGTGAGAAGATTAAAAAAAAAAGGTAAGATTACGTGAAGAATTTTGTAGCGCAGGTGCAAAATTTTTAGAATCAGAAGTTCTTTTCATTTTCCAGATAGAAGAACATTTTTGTGATTCATTCACAAACCACGAAAAAATGGTGAGTGAGTTTGAAAAACATTTAAAATGTTGATGAGAGTTTATAAAAAGTCGATAAAAGCGTGTCTGGCAAATTTCTATATGTACAGCGAAAAATTAGAAACGTAAAGTTCGAAGAAAAAACTGAAAAAATGTATTTATAAATACAAAAAAGAGATATACTACTGTAGACGGCTATAGGGTTTAACATGTTTTTTTTGTCTGGAAATATATATGTATACGTTTTTCAAGTTTTATGACTACTGTAGTATGTTAATGGTTGTAGATAAAATAGGGTTTCTTCAAAATAATTATCAAGCGAGTTTTGGTTAGAATCATAGAAAAGGACGAGTTCAAATTTTTCAAGAACAAAGATTGGGATATTGATTCGCACAAGCAAACGTCATATAAAGGAACAGTTAACTATAAAAATGTGCCCTTCTATTAAAGGTGGGGTTAAGGGACTCGGCAAGTTGCTCTCAAAAGAAAGAGCACATTTGTTTAGGTAAGACCCTCGAGGGATTTTTTACCGAAAAGTCTAGTATTCGAGAAAAAAATGTTCAAAGTTGAAAATTTGGAAATTTTCAACGTATCAGGGATACGTGGAAAGTTTCCAAATTTCTTTTTTCAAATAAAATTTTTTCGAATACGAGACTTTTCGGTAAAAAATCCTTCCGAGGGTCTTACCTAAAAAAAAATTTGCTCTTTCTTTTAAGAGCAACTTGTCGAGTCCCTTTACCCCATCTTTAAGAAGCAACTTGTCAACTCCTTTTACTCCACCAAAACCTATGTTCAAGTTTTCTATCACTATCTTTGCCTTCTTCTATCCTACAACAAACTTTTTGTTTTCTGGTTATTCGTATATTTTTGTATCCAGATTGGTACTTCAAAAAATCCTGACCATCTTCAAAACAAAAACAATTAATGGATATTAACATTGTAGTGGATGGATTCAGAATTTCCGTCTTTGACTTTCCGTGGATGTTCTGTTTTGTACAGTAAGAGGGAGTTAAATAGGTAAAATTATTTACAAACACGATCTCGTGAAATTTAACTATTGAAAAAAAAAGAGCACACTGGAAATACTGCTACCCATTATTTTCACTACCAACAAAAATCAAATGTGGTTTTCAAGAAAATTGCTAGTTCAATATGCTACAATACCAAAAACCAATTAATATTTTTATGAAAATGAGTAAGAAGTGGAGGTTGTTTGAGTACTGTAGCCCATTAGATGAGAGAACAGCAGATTGGAGAGGTTTAAAAAAATAAAAATGTATTGAATAAATAAATGTTTTTCAGAGGCACATGATTTCTGGTGTTTTCTGCAAACAAATCTCTGATAAAAACTTAATGATTGTAATTTTAATTAATCATTGAAAACAGACATCTCAAATTTGGAAATTTCTTTCCCAAATGGACCAAAGAGGTCTAACCTTATTAAATTTATCAGTTCTTTTTGATATAAAAACACAATTGAGCTCTAGGCCATATTGAAAACCAGTTCACGAGATTTTTGACTTGTCTAAAAATAATGAAATGAGGAAGTCAGAATCGCGCACAGAAAATATCGATTTATATTTTTTACACTCGAAATTCATAGGAAAACTAAAGTGGAAATATTTCTGAGATCAGAGACAAGTGCAATAATATGAAAGTGCATTTCAATGGGAAATTTTTGATCAATGGCAGAGGTGGACAAACTGACTTCAATTTGCAAAAACCATGGCTGACCAGTTTTTCTTTAGCGGTTCTCGATTGTTTATTCTCTACACTACTTGATGATGAAATTTCGAAATATAAACAAAAAAGCTCAATTTACTGGGAAACAGAAATTAAATTTTATTTCACACAAAATAAGAACGATTTTTTCGCATTTATTCAAAATTATTTTTCTAGTGTTCTAGCGGGAATTTCGACGAAATTGAAAGAACTCATGCTCTACTGAAAACATGTAGTCTCGAAGAGATATTTCAAGTTCACAGTGCAAACTTTGAACTCGATTTTCGGCTTTCCGCGTTAAGAACAGCAAAAGATAATGTATACATAATGTTGATCAGCCTAAAAACTCTAACGAATGTCATAGTTATTTTTCCGAAGTTTGTTAACGACCTCATGTGATTTCTTTGTGAGTCATATTCGAAAATAAATATTGTCTCAAAAACCACGTCGAGGGAAAATCTGAATGACAATTATAGCAATGCTGAGGTTCAGCCAAGTGTCCACTCTGTGATCAACTCTATGATCATCTAATTTCTATGATCCAATAATTTTCCATTTCTGATCGTGACTTTGACCATTCTGAGAACTTTTTTTTTGCGTGATTTATTTCCCAATGTTTCATATCAACTTTGTTAAAGTTTTGACTTCATTACTCATGACCAAGAAGTTAAATACCTGATATCATCAGTACATAATGTTTGCCTTTTAGGTCGGGGCTTTCATACCAAAAACATAATCTTTGAACTTTTATTTCAAAGTCCATCAAAACTGTGGACATTTTTTTCACCACCACAACATTTTTCAGAAAAATGAGAAGAAATAGGGAAGCAGTCGACTTCTTTTTAATCATTGAGAATTGAACAACTGTGCTATGCATTTAATTTCATCCCCAAATAAAATGATCTTCGTCTTACATTTGTTCACTAACTACATTTCATCTATCCATATGAGATGAGACTACCAGAATATCTCCCAATTGGCTCATCTGGCTCCGCCCCATCTCTAATTTTGAATGAGTTTTTTTTAACTCAAATAAAAACTTTTAAAATATACAAGAAGCTTATAAATGGAAGAAATGTATCTTCCGGAAAAAGAGACCAAAAGTGAAGTGAGGTAGAAAAGGCCGGAAATTGAGATTTGTGGGTGGGAGAGTTGGAAAAAAGATGGCGAGTTCGAAAAAGAAGGAGAAACCAAAAGGGAAAATATAAATGTGAAGAAGAAACACATACATGTATTTATAATCATAAAAAAATGATTCGATTGGAAATATATGGGGCAGGTGGTTGTTATGGAAGAGGGGAGAAATCACTCACACACACATACACATACATACATATACACGGCGAAAAAAAGAAATTGGATTGGCGCGGTGCGCGCAGCTCAAGCTCCGCCCCACTTTTCTCTCCCTTCTCACATATACATTTTGTAGCAAACCACAACCCCTTTTTCTTTCTTATTCTTCTTCTTCTCTTTTTTTCTGGAATTGCTTTTTTTCTAATCTCAGGGAAATTGGAGAAAAATGAAGAAGAGGGAGGCAAATAAAAAAAAAGAAAATAATAACAACATGGGAAAAAGTTTATTGACCTTTTTTGCGTATTTTTCAAAGAACATGGGAATGATTGATAGATCAAGAAGGATAGTTGGAAGAGACTTCAAGAATTACTCAGCTTTCAGATGGTTCAGTGAGGCACATTTTGGGACATGTGCTCAGTGTGACAGTCCGTGGGCCGTAGGAGACATGTCACTGGGGCCTGAGACGGTCCAACGTCGTTCTCTTATTTGATGATTAATGTTGTTGAGATTAAAGCAACCCCTGAAGCTAAAAATCGTTAATGAAAAAATTGACAAAACCTATTGGAAATTGAAGTTAACAGTGTTAAAATTAAGATCCCAAAATATGAAATCACAGTATTTCAAGCGAAGTGAGTTTCAGCCATTCGAATTTCACATGGGAAATAAGATTTGAATTACCTCCTCAACACGTTTTAAAAAGATGAATTTTTATTTATTTTTCACGTGAACTTTTTTCTCGTTGTCCACGGGGTTTCTCTCCACATTTTCAAATAAAAAGTCGTCAATCAAAATGTATGTGGCCAGAGTGTTGACACAATTTGTGCTGATGTGCTGAGAAGAATTTTCAAAACGATTTTCGCCTTTTTTCGTTATTTGACTCAAACTCGGTCATTTTTGAACTTTTCGTGATCATTTTTTGTCAGTAATAGAGAACACATCATACTTTTAGTATTTGTTATCGTTGATCATTAATACAGACATGCATTTTAGCTTCAGGTGTTGCTTCGATCATTTGTTTAAGTGTGAACAAAATCAAACGTGCTCTACCGCACACCAATTTTTTTCAATGAGAAAAGTGCGTAGAGTGAGAATAAAAAGTATGAAAGGTATGACCATATCAGTTCCGGTAAGTTGATTATCGTTTACACAGACTTGCGTCGTGAGTGGAAGTTTTGTTGTTGAAATGATCATGGAAGTTAAGTCACGGTATGTCAACTCAATGGAAAGTGGTGTTTGGCTACCTGCAATGTTTTGTGTGTCACTGTTTATCAACGGTCTCTTCCATTCCACGCTGGATTTTTTTTCAGATTGTTCGCCTGTTTTCGACTGCTCGTACACTCCCATCTATGTAGCTATGACTCATTGTGCAACAACAATATTCCAAGATTGAAGTGTCATTTTGAAATTTTACGATGTGATTGATTTTCGTATATACATAAAAATCTAAATATTCACTTAAATTGCGCCATCAACTTTGGAATAATTTTTTGAGCTCGGCTCATCTTATACTGGATATTATTTAAATTCTCATAAAAATCGGTATTATATGTTACAGTAATGATCAAAAGTGCCCCAAAATATGATTCCATGTTGGTAGAAAATTTTCAAGAATTTTTTATCCAAAAATGCAAAGAATTTTGAAGTATTTCTTAATTGGCTCAAAGTTGATAAATCTATGTATTCCTAATTTAGACAACAGATGTTCTAATAATTTTCCGAATTGAGAAAACTCTTGAAATAAGTAGAAATTTGGAGAGAAAATTTTAATTATGCTAATCACAACTCTCTTGATTTTAAATAAACTTCAGTCATTTTTCATGGAACCAAACATTATGAAAAATTAAAGATTATAAATTCCAGGTGCAACTAAAATAGCTGATTAAGCCCAAAAACTACAACTACAGTAAACCAAGTGTACATCTTGTCTGAAATTCAGTCATTAGCATGAAAATACATCAAAAAATAATTGAAAAAAAAAATCTTGACATATTTCACGTCTAAATTTTTCCTCCGAAAATCAGCATTTTTTGATTTATTCCAAGTAGGAAAATGTGAGTTTTCTATAATCATCTCCATAAAAACTAGAGTATTCAGAAAATGGATAAAAGTGCATCTGCAGCATATGAAAATATAGACAAAACAGTGAGCCAAAACTTGCACATCGCTTGCCAATTACTCAAAAAACTACGAGATGAGGCGAAACCAACACTGTCCACTGTTGAAGTCACAGAATATTCCAGTTATAAATTTCCGGCGAAAACAAAGAGAAGACTCCCAAAAGTTCCACCAGCATTGGTGAGATGTCCTGATGATCTTAGATCATCTATGATACCGTGCACCAAGAAGAGACAAATGTGAGTTGCAATTTAATGAAACCTTGGATCAGAAGTTCTATTTTCGTTGCAGTGAATTCCCGGAGAGCAGATTCCGTCCCGTTGGATTTTGTGAAACATTGGAACCATTGATATGTGTTAAAGATTTGTAAGTTTTTTGAAGAGAAAAAAATCGAAAAAATAACATAATTCATTTTAGAAAGAAGTCCAGAGAAGTATCGCTTCCCGATGAATTATTTCCACCTGCCGATTATAAACCGGCGGATAATAAAAGTGTAGATGTAAGTGGAGAGTTTCAATTTTGAAAAACACAGGGATTTTCTTGGAATATTGATTCTGAAGAAATTCGATTATTCAAATTGAAAAAAAAAGTTTACAAATTTTTACAATAAAAATGCTTCTGTGAAGCTCAAAATTTAACACCGAGTTTTGATCAGAAAACATTGAAAAAATATTCTCCTAGAGATTGATTTTTTTTTTAAATAAAGAAGCCACAATAACTATGCAATATTCAACTTTCAAAAATTTGGCGCCAAACACCAAGTGGAAAAATTCTAGTTTCATAGTGCTATGGCAAATCTGAATGAAAAAAATTCATGTGACAAAATTTCGAAATTTTGAAGCTACAAATCGAATTCAATAATAATTTCTTCAAATTTTGAAATTAAACATTTTTGGCCAAAGAGTGTTCAATGTTTGAGCTCAACACTCTTACTCGAATTGCCACATTCAAGAATATTAACTTCAAAATTGTTCAATCCGAGTTTTTAGTCTATGGCCCGAGAAATACCGTGTTAATAGTTGAATTTCAAAACTTTCTATGTTTAAAATCCACGTGTCAAACTCACAAATGCAAACATTTTCTTCCTCAATTCAGCAAAGAGCCATCTCAGATTGGAAAAACATCGCAATTAGCTTGAGACTATTTTTCGGTCTGTGGTTAATATGAAAATTAATTTATGACACATTTTTGTCAAGTTCCGCTATAGTAAATTATCGAAACGGTTTTGAACAGGCCGAAATCTCGTAAAATTCATTTTCAGCTTTGCAATCAACGTCTTTCAAATATCAACAATGAGTCGACCAGCGATGAGCTGTAAGCCCTTTCAATTTTACTTGAATAACTCATCAAATTTCAGAACCTCGAAACAGCAACATTTCCCGCCTGCCAAATTCATTCCTCCAACAAAACCTACATCACAATTACCTATGGTTAGAGTATATTGTTTTTAACATGATCAAAACAACCTATTTTTTCAGAAATTTTACTCGACGAACGGAAAAATGAAAATGTTATTGACAAACAATGCGGCTAGTTCTGATGATTCGAGTCAGCAATTATTTCCAGTTATTCCGGAACAATTGAATAGTGGAAGAGGAACATTGACACCTCGCAGAAATAAGTTCAATGCTTTGGTGACTGTTGGAACATATATGCTCGATATTTCTGGAATTTTCAATCGAACTTCATTGAAAGGAGAAAATATTGAAAAAATTGTGATTAATGGGAATTCATATTCTGTGTGTTCATAAAGTATAAATTTTTTTTTAGTAAAATATGACAAAATCTGATAGCAAAACTATAATTATCCTTTTCCGATTTGTGGGTTGTTTCGCATGAAAAAATTCCTGAAATTCTAATTTTTGACAAGAATGGCTCGAAATATAGTTAAGAAAGTTGATCAAAACAATTTTTAAAACTTGAAAACTTTCCCTTATGTTTTTTTTTCGTTCGGCCCTTTCAATACCGGGATATTTTAACTCAAGTTTTTTGAGCCTAAAGTCACATTTTTTTGAGTGGTTCTTAGTACTGAATCGGTTAGACCGGAATCTCAGCTAGTGAATTAAAAAATTCTAATCAAGCACAAAAATGTTCCTAACGCCAGGCGATTTTGACCCCGGGTCGATCACGGGCCGTCCCGCTTTATATGTTGAATTGAGTTGCTTTAAGGAATTGAGAATAAAAATAATAAAAACCCGGTTTGAGAAATATTCCGTTCTCTTTTCTTTTTTTGCGTTCTGTTTGTGAACTGCGGGCCTCTAATGGGAACTTGGACTCTAATTTTGAAATATATGTCCTACCTGAAATAATTCCAACCCAAAAAAAGTAGTGTTTTTTAAGCACCGGTTCTATGCATCAACATATCATTTCGGCCAGCTGAAAGTTTTGCCCCTTCCGATTTTTGTAGTTCAATTGAGAATTTTCCATCTTTTGGAAACAAAAAAAATTGGTTTCCAGATTTTCAAAGCACATCTTTGGACAAATTCAGAAAAATAAGTTTAAGTCGATACTTTAAATAGAACAAAAAAAAACGATTTTACCAATGTATTTTATTGACATTTGGAATGTAGATATTATAAGTGATTCTTATATATAACCCGAACAGAAAAAATCACACAATGACAGTTTTTAAAGCATCCGTTGCTCGAATCTCTAACGTGGCAACAGCTCCATGTGGAAATGGGATTTTATTGGATCCATCCAATACGAGATATCCATTCGAACATCTTGATTCCAATCTGATTTTTTGAGCGAATCCACGTTGGGCGGTTCGTTTGAAAGTCGCATTGAAGATGGGTTCCCGAATGTAGAAAGCAAAACCTGAATGAAATCATGTTTATTTTGTTTTGTTTAAATGTATGACAAAAAGTGTATGTATAATATCACATGTGAATAATGTACTTACTTGGGAAGTCTACTTCGAATGGAATTCGCTGATTATAATTGTTTGTGATTTTCTTAACAAGATCGCGATTTGATGATATATTGATTCCCAAATTTTGCATAGTTTCAATGATTGAATTAACAGTCGTCTCGTCTACCCGATTCATTCCACTATACCAACTAGTACTACCAGTTCCAGTCGAAACAATCATTCCGCTCGATTTTTGTTTTACCATAACCGAATCATCGATTGAAATATTATACGTTGACACTTTTGCGGCCTCATCTTCTCCAATAAATACCTCATTCAACGCCAAATTTGTTGTCTCTTTTCGACATTTCAGAGAGAAAAACGAGGATTTTGGATACTTTACAGTTACACGAATACGAGATCTTCCGACGAATTTCAATTTTCCGGTGACGAGTTGCTCAATCAAATCGCGTGGTGGATTTTTTCGCCCGGCACAAAGATGACCTTCCGATCCGATGGGGTCTGTATTGATTCCGACGACAGGGGTATCATCATTGACAACAGAGGCAGCTGTGAGAAATGTGCCATCACCGCCAGCCGAAATGACAAGATCTGCTTCAGGAAGGTATTGTTTGAGCTCATCGCGACTGACAATTCGGGTACTGATTCCGGATTGTCTGAAAAAAAAACATAATTGAATTTATTATTTTTTAGAGTTAAGGTATAGTCTCAGGAAAAGCTTAGAGTGGTAACAGAATTCTAAATAAAGTATATACCATTTTCAAGAGATACGCATAAATATCTCAACTCTGACCTGGAATATTAGAATTTTTTGAGAAATATAATGAAGTAAAAATTAGTTAAACATTATTTAACAACCTGATAAATACATCCGTAACAATTAAAGGTACATAATAAACTTAGAGGTGACTGAAAAACAATGAGAGATAGATGGTCTCGCCACGATTTCAGAAATACTCTCGAAAAAATCATATTTTTTCGTCGATTAATGAAACGTGGTTTTGAATTTGATTTTTCGATTTTTGAACACCTACTTTGTCAACTTAACAATTTTCAGAATTCTGAACTTTCAGACAAAAAGTCACATTTCGAATAATTCGTTTTCTCATTAAAAATCCTAGTTCATCAAAACTAATATGATTTGTTGATAAGAACCGGTCGACAGAAGAAAAAAACAAATGATCGATTAATTTCAGGGTCACTATTTCTCTTCCCATTCTCTTCTATTCAACTCACTCTAATCTAGCCACAATTTCTCGGACCGCATTCAATTGTTTCTTTTCGTTCTCCATCATTTCATTGACATTCATCCCTTTCGATGCCAAATGTCTGAAAAAAGACTGGAATGTGAATGGTCATGGAGAGAGAATGTCTTACTTTCTCAATTCGGTATCCGACATTCCAGTCTTCTCCTTTTCCCATAGCCATTTTGTTGATTTTCGGAGGATCAGAGCGGATCGGAAAATCTGAAAATTATTTTTACATTTTTGGGATAAGGGAATGTCCTTCGAAAATGCAAATATGATCTAAAGCGAAACAGGGACTCTTGAATCGTCGGATTCATGAAAATTCGGGTCAGTTCGACATGTTGTTTTTTGGAATAAAAATGGTCTGTTTGCTGTGCAGAGTTTTTGCAGTTCTGCAAAGGTTATGAACTGATAACTAAAGTGTTTATAACTTCTTGACCATGCAATGAAC
Organism: Caenorhabditis sp. 38 MB-2015; assembly: GCA_900536415.3. Lineage (NCBI taxonomy): Eukaryota > Metazoa > Nematoda > Chromadorea > Rhabditida > Rhabditidae > Caenorhabditis > Caenorhabditis quiockensis. The sequence goes on from LR548707.1 coordinate 190,266, forward strand.
GTGTGTAATTGATCATACTTTGACTTTGTGTTACAACGTGATGGATTACTGTAGTTTCAGTGAAACTGCTGATCTTTGGAAGATTTTTAGGTTTTTTGAAACACACACATAAAGAACGCCAAAAAGTTGAAAAAAATATGAAGCTAATTTCAACTTTTAGGACTGAATTCTAGCAAATTAGGATTGGAGCATGTTTGGTTGTTTCGAGAAACTTAAAAAGGGGGGGGGGGTAAAAGGGAAAAAATAGGTATACTTTTTATTTTTTTTTAAAGAAAGAGCACCACCGACATAGTAAAACTACCAAGGGAATTTTTAACGGAAAGTCTAGTATTCGAGAAAATTGGATTTTAAAATTTTTTTTGAACGTATACGTGGGTAAAAACGAAGGGGATGTGAAAAATTCTCGAATACTAGGCTTTCCGGTGAAAATTCCGTTGGAGGTTATACTATATCGATGGTGCTCTTTCTTTTGAACACAATTAAATTTCTGGTGCACCTCCTCCCTCGAAGTTTTTTTTTGGTGCAGCTCCACCATTTTGTTCTGGTGCAGCTTCTAGTTTTACTATATCGGTGGTACTATTTAATTTGAACACAACTTACTTTTTCGTCATACCCCCCCTCTTTGAAAGTACATCAAACTCTTCAATGTCTACAATGAGAATTTAAATTTGAAGTTGTCTTATAAATTTTTGTTATTTTTTCATATTTCCGTGCCAGAAAATAAAAAGTCAATGATAGGTCAAACTCTATTCTATGATATAAATTGCTCTTTTTGTTTAATTGATAAGATTGCATATTTCATCGATTCACCTGCCTTTTCTAGAAAACGTTCAAAGACAATTTACCAAGCAGATCTTCTTCACAGAAAAAAGTGCGTCTATTAACTTCCGATCAGATCAGATGTATATTCAATGAAACAGCACATATTTTCAATGACAGACCCGACGAGATAGTGTGTGAATTGATGAGACATTGATAAGATACGTCATTGGTTGAAGGCTTTTACGGGTGGATGGATGAAGAACATTTTTTTGCGTTATTTTTTGTTTTCAAAAAAAAAGATTTTTGGTTTTGGAAAAGAGAATAAGATGGAAAAGAAAAACCTAGCATGTTTGCACAAAATATTGTGTTTCAAAAAAAAAAAACGAAAAACGCGTTTCTCACCTGCTGAGGTTTCGAAGTTGTTGGAACTGTTGGCACTGTTGTCGGCGAAGCAGGACGATGCTCACAAATTTGAGAAATCGCCAAAGCAGCCATTGGACTGAAAAATATGAATAAATAATACACTCAAAGAAGAAGAAAATCGAAGAACGTTTCGCAATTGATAACAAAAATCATGATAAATTTGCACATTGGTTTCACCTGATTTAACCCCATCAAACAATGAAATCAATCACGTGATCACTACAACAAATTCACTAAAAACTGATCAAAAAATGTGTTCAAATAGAGACACACACACAATTTTGTGACCATTTGTTTATCAAGGCGACCGAAAAAAGGGGCGGAGCCTAATTGTATGTGTGTTTTTGGTACCCATAATGGAATTGAAATAGAATGGATGTGGGCGGGTGCAACAACACCCACATGTTGCAATTTCTTGAAGAAAAAATCACCGTAGTTAAACATTTTATGCGTGGCAAAATCCGTGTGGAATTCAAATGAAACACTAGACTACACTATACTACACTACAATTTTGTAAAAAATTGAAAATTTTTTTATCACATCCGACAGCTTTTTGAACACTGATCAACTTCTGAAATCATTCTTTCAAAAAATATTTGATCAATGTCAGAAAACGTCGTAAAATGTCACAGATTTTGTATTTTTCGACACATTATAGGCCCGTTATCGAAATGAAATGAAGTAGTTTTTGGGTGTGTCTAAAATAGGAAAATTTCAAAAGTTTCCGAGAATTGATTGAAAAAAGAAAGTGAATTTTGTTGAAAGTATTGTAGATTTGAAAAATATGTGAATGTTCTGAAAATTATGCGGTTTTCAGACAATTTACGACGTTTTTATAGTTTGTGAAAATGTTTAACATAAAGTATAGAAAATTTAAAAATAAATCTGTTAATATTATTGAGAGGTACTTATCTTGAAAATTTAGACACTCATTGAAAACTCAATATTTTCGAACTTAAATTTCAATTAAATAAATTGGGACAGGATCTAGTGATATTATTTTATGATTCATTTGAAATATTGAAGATTTCTCTCGAAGGACTAGATTTGTAGGTAAGGAAAAATCTAAAAAAAAAAAAAAGAGAACTGAATTATTTCAAATCTGCAGCACAGAATATTTTGGGTTTCATGATCTTTGATATCAAAATAAATTATTTATTAAAGCTCTTCGACCAGTTTAATCTAAGATTCAATCAGTAACACGCGCTCTATTGAGGATCGTGCTTTTCAGACCACTAAAAACTTGCTTTCTACAAATTTCAGAGAATTAATTTCAGAATATATTGGGTGGGAAAACTAAACTTTAATGTTTAGAACTAATATTTAAAGTTTTCTGGGAAGTTCCATTTGAAGTAAAAAACAAAATTAAGTAAGATTTTTGAATTGAGTTTGATTGAGACAGTATAAATAATAATTATGTAAGAAGTCGCGTTTTGAAAACCAAAATCCTTTCCCAAAATCGTTGTCTTGCCAACAAGTCATATTTTTCAGTCGCACAAACTCTAAAACTATCAAAACAAGATATAAAAAACAAGTGAGAAAGTACATGTGTTGTCCGTAAAAAAATGAAAGAGGTAAATAGAGAATCACAAAAGGTTTTTTGTGTGTTGAATAGAGGATCACTATGGTTTCGAGAAATGCTGACAAATATCCGAATGATGACAAAATTTTGAGCGGCTGAAAAATATGCACAAAATAACAAGGAGAAGGCAGAGACCACGTTTTTGGTTATTCAACATGTATTTACACAAATTGTTCTTTTTGTTTTGAAATTTGATGTTATGTATTGAAGAATGAGTGGTTAACACTTCCGTCAAAAAACAAATAAACATTGTTTTTTTAAATTTTGAACTAAAAACTATATACATGTGGTAAATAGACAATATTTGGCAAATATTTGAAGGTTTTTTGATGAATACCGAATAACGATTAGGCGAGCCCGAATTATACAATTTTTTTTTCAAAAGATCTTGAAGTGAGGTTTTCAATGTGTTCAAATTTGAGAAGTAAGCTTTTTGAGAAAAAAAAAACTTCTCGATTCAAACATCACGAAAGTTTAAGTGGCGCACGTGACTGATCTTTGCTCTTTTTTCTGACTAATGTTTTAAATCGCGAGACGAAAGATGTCTAGTAACCTAGAAGTACGAGGAATGTGTTCAGTTTCAAAACTAGTTTCTTCGAAAACCATCAAACTTGTCCTAACTCACTGGCGCATGAAAATCACAAATGATTCGAATACCATTAATAGACGCCAAGTTAAGCCGGTCCGAGCTAGATTTCCAAGTAAAAACACGGAAAATGAAATCTCGGCCGGAGTTTTGTCAGCATTTTTCAAAATTCTGTATTCAACACAAACCACATCTTAGTTGTTTCAGAAAAATGTGCAATGAACTCCGGAAAAATTACCACACAATGTTTCAAACATTTTTACACTTTTGATGTTATTTAGCTAATCAAATTTTTAAAAATAATTCCATTCAGATTCACAAGCAACAGTGTTTTGAAAGTTCAAACGGAAACACGGATTATCAAACATCGAAATTCCAGAGAAGTTTCTCAAAACAAAACGCCTATCAACGTTGTTTCCGGGTCAAAATACACAAAAAGTTCGCAAAAAAATCAAATATTTGTTGTTTGAATTAAACAGGATGCTTCGCGTATTTTTAGAGCATGCATGATAAAACAAACCATGTCGAGTTCGAATATTTGAAGCATTGATGGGTTTCAGCAGGCATTTCGGACAAAAATAGCAAAAAAAATATGAGAGAAAGCATATTTGCGAACGATTAGAAACGGCGAAAGACAAAGAATTTTTCATTCGATGATTGGTATGAATCATATTCGATTATGCAAATTAGGGAAATATGCACAACCGTACCAGCCGATTTTTTGACCTTTAAAAACACCTACAACCGTACGGTACGCGTATTTGAAGTTTCGAAATTTTTTTTAATTTGTTTTAAAAGTTTTTTTTCTTATCAAAGCAGGTTAAATATAATTTTTTAAGCTCGATTTGTGAATAGAACAAGAAGTATTTCTACTGTTTTCAAATCACTAATTTGACATCATTCTTTTTTTTATTTCCAGTAAAAACCGAGTAACCACATGGTATGTAATAGCAAGTTCAGCATGAAAAGAGCATTACATTGTATAAAATTTTATCATTTCCACAGGCTTTGTTGACGATGTTAACTTTCTAGGTTCAAACTAAATTTGCAGCCCGTTTCGAATAAAGAATCATATTATACGAGTCGAAAACGACAAATTTCAATATGTTTTCATATCAAGTATTTTGATTTTTGTTCCAATGAAAACTGGAATTATAGAAATCGCGTGATAGTGATTGAATTTTGAACAATACGGTTCTGACTTTTGGCCTATATATTTTAGTTCGAAGTTATTACGGGGTTTCTAGCTTTGGATGGCGCAATTTATTATTCTACCAACTTCGAATAAAAAAACCAAATGCAAAAAGATTTAGCGGATTTTTGACGGAAGATTCCAAGCCTAATTCTCGAAAACTTTACTGACTATTATTTCAAATATAAATTTCACAATATTCCCACCTTTTCTCAAAACTGCAGTAACGTCTCAACTTTTATTTATGCAATAAAATTGAAACTCATACATTGCGGCAAATTCCCAGTAACTTTCAGCTCTTCCAGGTTCGACGTCTGCGAGTTTCGCTTGTCACACTTCGAAGCTCCTCCCGAACTCTCCTGAAATAAATAAAATTGTTGCTTCTACAGTATTCCAGGTACTGTAGGTGCATTTGTAACCTTGACTTTGTTGCTAAATTCATTTACAATATTATCAATATAAGCATCATTGATATCTGACAATTTCATAGAAGTCGACATTTTTAAAATGAATCTTTTTTTCAAATAATAATTGATAAAAATAATTTATGTGTTCACGGAAAAATGAAAGAAAATAAAACAAGAAAAGCATGACAGAGATACTTTTGATATGATGAAAAAAACCAAAATCTTGTTTGAAACAATATAAGAGAAGGGAAAAAATGTTACTTTTTCATTCATAATTACCGCGTTTTTGTAAAACGAAATTTCTTCAACCTATAAGTGACTGGAGCAAGTGAAAATAGCAAACAATAAATAAAATATATAATAGAAAGGAGAAACACGATCGGGTGCGTCCTATTTTTTTTATAAACTATTGAGCTCTTTTGCGGCAAGAATTATTCCTGTTGAGGCATTTTCAGAGGCGGACGAGGTCGGGTTTTGAGGAGATGACCAACGTTCGGCTGAAAGACTTGTGGCCTTTACCATTCGACCGGAAGAGGAGCCGGCTGGCGTTGTTTCGGCTCGAGCACGTTTCGAGTCGCGGCGAACTTGTGCACGTCGTTTTTCAGATTCTCGTTCACGCAGTTCTTCGATTGCTGACTGAAAAATAACACGTTTAGAAAACCTATTGTATCTCTTTAGGACAAAACTCGATGAAAAATTGATTATAAAACATCAAAAATTCTATTATCCAGAATTTGTGCAATGCTTCAGGCAATTAATGTCCTCTTACAGTACTCATGCACTAGCGCTTTGTGTGAACGAAAAACTTAGAAAAAATCTAAGTTTTTTTCTAAAAAATTTCCTGCCGGTTTTGATGTTTGATACTTATTTTCAAAAAGAACTGTTTCTTCTCTACGCCTCTTCAAATTTAGAATGTTTTTTTTATTGAAAAAATGTGAATTATTTTAAAACATGTTTGAAAGGTTTTAGTATGACATCAGAAAATGTGTCATTTTTAAAACTACAATTTTTTCCATCGGGGGCTGAAAACTGAAATTTGAAACACTATTCTAGAAAACTAACACGTCTATTTTCAAATTGAAGAGTTTTAATAACAAAATTGAAATTCATGGAGTGAATAGATAAGTCTTTAGTTTGACTTTTCATATTAAAAGAATAAATTAGAAGTTTGAAAAGTTCATTCTAACCAACCTGGAGTCTTTTGACGTGCCCAATTTTTTTGATACCCAATTCTTGAATATCTGCTCGTTCTAAATGTATCAATTCGCCTCCCTGAACATCATTCGACTTGAATTGAACCGAATATTCCGAAAGACCAATCGACGATAACCAATTACACACTTGATCAACATTCCAAGAAGTTACTAAAGGTAGAAAAATTGTGATATTGTAAATTTCGTTTTTGGTTGAACTTACTGTTATCATATGTGAGCGCGGCCGATCTTGATCCAAACTTTTTGCTCAACCATTCAGTGAGTCGACTTCTCTTTGTTTTCACACCAATCAGATCTTGATGTCGCATTTCTCGCAACGCGGCTTCTTCTCGATCCATCTCTTGTCGAATACTCGTTATCACATATCGCCAATTATCAGGTTCATCACCCTGTAAAAACATTTATAAACTATGAAAAATAAGAAATGTATCATGATCCAAAAAAAACTGCTTTATCTTTTTCCGAGAATTTAAATTCCACATAATTTTAATGATGCGTGGTTTTTTTCTGAGAACGAAGAGTAGTAGTTCCAGAATTTCTAGAAAACTCAAAATCCGCGTTAATATGTCTATTTTTTCATTTTTTATGAAAAATTCGAATTGTGTAAAACATATATCATATTCAAATCGAGAGATGCGAAGAACAAAAAGGTCTTATTTGAAATCGAGACCTCTCTTTTTAATGAATGCGATTTTTAAAATATTTTTTGTGAAATTTTGACCGGTCGTTTTTCTCTACCCAGCTTTGCCTTCCTATTGAAAAAGCAACATTTGTTTTTGCTTCAAAAATTAAAGTTGCATTTTTCCTGTAACAATCAAGCTGGAAGTGATGTGTTTTTCTGTGGTAAACAACGTTCATTAAAATTTTCCATTTTTCAACCGGAAGATTTTTCTCAAGAAAAAAAGCCAATTTCACAAATGTAGATTTTATGATGGATGTTTTTACATCCTTTTTTCTTGTACCTTTATTTCTTTGAACCTGTGTCAAATTTTTCTGAAAAGAGCAATTACATTTTTCTAATTACAGTCATCATATAACACATGATAAATTGATAATCATAAGTTCACTAACTTTGATGAGGTTTGATGAGGTTTGTTTAGGTTTTTTTTTTCAAAATCGATTTGATGAATCAGCTGAAAGTCGCTTCGGTTCAGTTTCTCAACCTTTAAATTTTATGAAAGAATCATACGGAATTTTCTGAGCGATTTTTTTTCTGGAGGGTTTTAAAACCAATTCTGACATTGAAAAATATGCAAAATTTAGCAGAGCCTCGTAAATTTGTAATTGAATAATACGGACATCGTCTTGGTTTATATCGTCTAGTAATTTTTGTTGTTGAATTTATTCATATTCAATCTTTTAATTTAGTATAATCTGAACGGATGTTTGTGCACTATTCTAGCTTTCAAGAGATACATTTTTCATTTTGCTGTGGTCTCTGACTCTTCAAACAACTTTTGAAAACTAATTATAACTTTTGTGAAGTACAGACAACATATGGAACCAATTATGACATTTCACATCAGCTCCTGTAGAACGTTCATTTTAGAACCTCGAAAAATTTTGGCCTCTGACTCATTCATTGTGAGAATATGTGAGCTCAGAGAAAATTCTAATCATGATTTCAATTTGTAAAAATAAGTAAAACGCGTTCCACCTCTCCTTTCTGTGTTATACTCACATGAATTTCAAATGTAAAATGTGGCGCTGGTCCCAATCTCGGTTGTGTCAACGGCACTTTTGTTCTCTCCGGCCATCCGAAATGATCTTCCAACAATTCAACAACACGCTCCACTGACGCCAGCGCCTCTTCTCGATCTTCCAAATCCACTGTCATCTGGAAACAAAAAAAAACATGTTCAATTATATGTCCCAATTTCTGCCGTTTCACTGGTGTTTTATTTTTTTTGCTTTGTGCGTTTGGTGGCGAGAATAATCAAATTTAGGCGTCGTATGAGACAAGAGAAAAAAGTGCCTTTTTTCCAATTATTTCTCCTTTTGTCTTGTTATTTTTTCTCTTCATTTTTTATGTTCGTGTTTTTCTCATGTTAATTGAGCATTTTTACAGAACTAAAACCTCAAAATATTTTCCAATCAGGTTAAGACGCCTGGGATTAACCATTCCTTCTTTCGTTCTCAAAAGTTTCACACACATTTTCTCTTGTTTTTGTTTTTCCTTCTTTCGTTCAAAAGTTGGTTAGGGAAATACGAGATAAATAATTAAAGTTTTTCCAGTCAGAAAAGTTTCCGTCTTAAATTTTTTGTTAATTTTGTTTTTCGAATTCGATTAGTGGTTAAGGTTTCTTTTTTCTTCAATGACATCATAGTTAATCAAATTTTTTGGTTTGTGAGAAATGTTTTTGTTTGATTCATGTATAACGGATCCAAAATCAGCATTCAAAAGTATTGAATAAAACAATTTTCAGCATATCGACCATTTGACAGTCTCGGCTAAACTAAATGTTTCATTCGAAACTATGAAATTTCAACAGGATGTAATTCTCAGGTGAATTTCGAACAGCTGAAAATATTCTAGTTTTGTACTAACAAAACAACTTTCGCATTTTTTTACATTAGTTTGATTATGTTCAAATTGAATTTGTCGTTTTAGACTTTTATTTGCTTCAAACGTTCTCAGAATACAACCCATCTGTTTCTGTCATGAACAAAATTATTCAAAACCGGAACTAGATATTCCGAGTTTTCCGGAAAAAAAACTGTGTCGTTTCGGAAAATTCGAGAATCGTCAGAGCCACGAAAATTAATATTTTGATGCATTTATAAAAAATTCTCCAAAAAGTTCCGAAAAACTAATACTAGTTCTTGGAAGAAAATACGCGGAACTTCATTTATTTGGAACGTTTTTTCTTGAATAATTACGGAATATTTGAAGACTTTTCCAATGAATATTATGTTACTGTATGTTCTTCGGCTATTTGAGAGAAAACCTGATTCGGCAAGACCTTTTCCTACTTTTCTGGATTTTCACATCAAAACTGATTATTTCAGTTGAAGTTGGACCAAACATCACAGGAGCTTTTGAAATTTTTCAAATCCATCTTCCCATTTTCAAAACTCAAATAAAATCGTAATGATCTAAAAATAATGGAGTACATTTTCAGCTACCATTAGATGACGTAATAATCCAGCTAATTCATTTCCCACATAAACACACATTATATTTTGAAATTTGATCTATCTAAAAATAGTACATTTCAAAACACTATCCCAAAACGAATTTCGCATTAAAAACCCGCCCATGTCTCATTAAAAATAATAGAAAAAACTTCCAGCATTTTTCAGACTCCATATATGATTGGTCACTAAAAAAAAGAAGAAAAAAGGAGGAGCGGAAAAAGTAGCAAAAGACTCAATTATTAATTCATATTTTCTCTCATCTTCACAATTTTTTTTCCTTCGCGCTAACTTTTTTGCAATTCCTCAATTTTTCTCGGTATGCGTCAGATATGAATATGATGGCTTCCACTAATGTGATGCTAATTTTTGCTGTTTTTTTTTGACCCATTTTTTTCTCGTTCTAATGGCCAGATGAATGACTATAGTTTTCATTCATTTTCATTCTCACACTTTTCGATCACACATCTGGCGTCATATTTCATTTCGCTATAAATTTTTCTTACTGGATATTTTTCACTTTGTCAATAGGTTGAAATATTTATAAACTAAAAATAGGCTTTCTGAGAATTTGAGAATTGCCCACGAGCAGTTTAGAATTATAGACTTGAAAATTTATGATTTCTTGGATTCAAAAAGCTGGAAGTAAAAAGTGAAAAGTAATATTAATATTTAATGTTACATGATATTCTATTATTTTTTATTCAGTCAAAGTCGACATTTATCTTTTCACATTCGGAAAATATCGAAGAAAAAAAACCCCACGAGCTCTCGGAAATAGTAATTTATACTCATTTTTGTCCCAGGTTTTTTTTTGGTCAATTTTCTGAAATTCTGGACTCTAAACTTGCGATCAAGAGGGTCTGTTTGGTCGTTTTTTATTCCTTATCCACATTTTCATCAAAAGTTAAGTGTTTAGCCCTTTGTATGGCTCCTTTAGAAAAAAATGATTATAATTTTCATTGTGCTCGGATCCGTTTTATAACTATTATGGCTATGAAAATACATTTTAAAGCCTAAAAATAGAGTGCTGACATCTTTTTTGAAAAAAACTTCAGTAGTCAAAAAATTCTGAACTCAAGTAAAAAGTATATGATCATAGAATATTTAGTCACAGAGTGACATAGTTCTACATATATTAATATGCAGAAAACTCCTCCTATCAGTGTATAATTGTCTCACAAAGTATATAAAAACATCTCCTTCTCTTTTTTTAAAGAGCTTCATCAATGAAATCTGATATTCTTTTCTTGTTTCTTCATTTTTCTTCAACAAAAAAAGAACTTTTGCCCTTCATTTTTTAAAGGTCAAATTAATTTTCCCCCTTTTCCAGACACATGACAAAAATTCGCGAAAAGGCGAGGAAACGAATAATTCGAGCTCGATGGCTTATATTCGTCGAATTGTTTTTCTCAATTGTTTTCAATATAACAATGATTGGAACAATTAAAAATGGGCATTTGATCAATATTCTACTATCTGTGGTAATCACTTTGAATTTGGTGACAGCTGCCCGGTTGCTAGTTAAACTATACGGTGTCAAATGTGCTAGTTCGATCATGGCATATGTGGTGTGGAAGATTATTCAAGAAATTATCATGGTCCCAGTTTTAGTCATCTTCACATTCGTCCTGATTGATGTAAGTTTTCATCACAAAAACTAATCAAAACTATAAAGATTATTCAGAAATATATCAAATCATGGAACTCATCCGACACCGCAGTTCACGTTCTCATAGTCATATGGACATATTCCCTATACTCTTTCATTCTCGTCATATACCTTAGTGAGTTTCACCTAATCATATCATATTAGAAATCAAATTTTAAAATCTTCAGTATGGTTAGCCCGCTCATTATGGAAAACTCAAAATCATCGATTGCAAAAATCAGAGTATCCAACAACGATTTCATTCATCGACACCGAAGATCTTTTGCCGTCTGGCACATCAGAGATCGAATTACGTAGTTTGCAGCCATAATAAAATGATAATAATGTGATTCGAATTATGGAATGTTACGTGTAAATATAAATAATTGATCATGTGAATTTGTACTCGAACCAAAACACATAAAAATGGGACGATATTCAAAATTTAGAAAAACTGGGATGTTTCGAATTTTTGCATTATTTGACAAAGGTTTTTTGTTTTATCATTATATGTATTTACATCCTCAAACTTCTTACATTGCCAAGATCACTTACCTCTTGTTCTTCTTCATCAGTCGCTGTTCCTCCACTTCTTAACAATATCGACGCCTCATCCAACGCTTCTAAAAACGCCGAGCTGACACTCAATTGTGCAATTTCACTTTCAACGAGACGCAGGAACTCGGCAGCTCTTCTCGAGAATGGCACAACTTCAGATGCCGAACAGCAAAGCGCAGTGGGTGTAGATGGAGCCGTCGAACTTCGCTCTTTTTGCTCTTCCCATTTTTTGAGTGTCGCGTCAAAAACAGGATTACGCACAAGCATTTGGGCACGATTTTTATGAACGATTTGCATGATACCAGGAGGTTGGAGCCATGGTTCGCCGTCTACTTGCACTGGAATTGGCTCATCTCCAAGAATAACTATCCGAACATGTCGACATTGTGCAATTCGATGATTTTGAAGTCGGACAACATTAGGAACCCGACTTGTTGCCACGTGAATCACTCCAAACAACGCGACAACTTCTAAAACCCGATCATCGAAGCTTTGCACAGTGAATGAGTCATCCTTGCCGCCTCGTCCCCAGAAATTGGCTCCTCCCGAATAACTCGGAATATTGAGAATCACAATTCCTTGCAATGACGGTAGATCAATAGGCACTCCATCACATTCTAATCGTATTCGTTGATCCAGGTTACGGTATGTTCGATGCACCAATTCTTTTCCACCTAACATTCCATACCAGAGGAAGAGTTTCGATCGACTTCGAGTCTTTTCCGATATTTCCCGTTTGTTGTGAAATTCAAGAGCGATTTTCGCGTCGAGACCAATTCCGAAATAATTGTTCATGACACACGTCTCCTTGTATTGATCACTAAAATTAGACATCATCATTTAATAGAAGTTTGAGAAAAAAAAAACTCACAAAGGTGTATGACACTCAGCACCAAGCCCTTTGCTCAAAACTCGAGCATTCAACAGCAAAACTTCAGCGATAAGCGATCCACCGGCAAATCCAGAAAGCATATTGCGACAACTTCGCAGTTGCGATGAGGTCGACGTCGCCAGATCGCCGCCTTTTCGACGATGGCCAGCATGAGAAGGTGACAGTGTGGCACCACCAGTACCAGATGAAGAAGCTTCAAGATGTTCTACAAAAAAATTAAGTTTGATAATTTATTTAAAAAAAAAAACTCGTGCGTTTTTGAGATAAACTATTTAAATCTGTGCATGTCGAAGACTGATGACTGTTACTTTTTATTTTTAAGTTTTTTTTTAAAATTTTTTTCAAGAACAACATGTTCGGGACCTTTTCTTTAAAAAAAACTGTTCAAATGAATTCTCCGTCTCTAATAAGGTAAAAAAGGGTCCAAAATTTTTATTACATTTCAGAAATGTCATGGAGACTCACCATACAAGCTACTATCCGAATGACTTGTTTTGATCTTTTTATCTTCTCCTCTTCTCCCTTCTTCCGGACGAAGTAGAATACCGACTTCACCATCGCTGAATTTTGTATCTGGTCGATCTGGCAAAAGATCATCCACTCCAGCGGAATCATCATCTTCGTCCAAATCTTCCTCTTCAAAAGTCGACGGTTCTCGTGTTCCACCAGGTGTTGGCGGATGAATTATTGGATTCGGATTGGGTGATGGTGCCAAACTCGACTCTTCATTATCGCCACCCCGATGTCGTGGCGAACCAGGTGGTGTGAATGCCGAACTCGACGATAGATTCGAATGTGAGACACGTAGACCACTCGGCGTTGTTTTACTCCGCTTTTTCCGGAAACGTTCCCTCCTTGTGCCAACGCTTAATTCTCGATAATGTTGATCGATGCCTCGTTCCGCTATTGATATGACATCCCTTAGCGCCTTTTTCAAACTATTCGCTCGATTAACCAACGAATCTCGCCTCTTCAATTCATCACTAGTTGAGAACTCATCCTCATCACCTGGTTCGAATCCACTCTCCTCAATCTGATTCACATCATCTTTCAACGATCGCATTAGTCGATCAAGTTTTCCTAAAAGTGTTGAGCATTGTTCAGTCATCGGATCTGGCACATATTGTCCTTCTTGTCGTTGCCATTCTTCAACTTTTGCAAATGTTTCCGTTACATTGTTCATCAATTCTCGAATTGTCGCACATAGTGAAGTGACTGCCACAATTATATCATGAGCTTGTTCAGCTTCAAGAACCGCGCGAACTTTCTCGATAACAATCTCCTCGTATTGTCGAACTGCATCTGCTTGTGGTCCTTCTATCGATAGAACACTCCATCGATCTAACATCTTTGTATGTGCTCGTTCAAGTGTTCGAACAAGTTGAGGCAATTGTGTGTCATCATAAAATGCATGTCCCCAACCGAGAACTCTTGCCAGATCATTTCCTGTTCCGAGTGGTAGAATCGCAAGTTGACACTTCGAATGAAGATTCAACCGATCAAATGCGCTTAACACCCAACCAACAGTTCCATCTCCGCCACAAACCAAAACTCGGAATGATTCGAGTTGTGAGTAAAATGTTAGACTGAAAAATTTTTTTACATTTTATTCAAGAATTTTAAGAAAAAAACTAACGCGAATTCCGGACCGGTTGCTATTATATCAAAAACTTGGCAAGGATTCAGCAATCTTCGAAACTTCTTGATAATTCTTTGACCTTGATTATCACCTGATTTTGAGTTGATTAGTACAATTAATGGTGATCCACCACCACATTCACCGCCTGCAACAATTCATGTTTGGGGGAAAGTATTTATAAAACTCATACTTAGAAACAGAAAAAATCATTTCAACGCTTCTGAAACTTTAAACCTACCATACGCATCCTCTCTCAAAACAGCAATCCCATCTTCTGTGACTTCTTTTAACGCTAACGGTGGTATCACCGATAAACTAGCCGGGCCAAGAGAACATCCACGACCTAACTGTGACAAACATGATGAATGAACGCAACATGCACACCAAAGACATCGCCAATCCTGAAGAACACATTTTTGTTACCGCTAAAGGTTCTTGACTTTTCAAAACATACTTGTAATTTTCTAACTGATCCGCACGGCTTCTCGCAAACAATACATTTCGCCGGCATTGGTAGGTTACCTTCAACCCATTGGTGTGGGACTATCGAGTTCTAAATTTGAAAAAAATGAACTTCAGTCGTTGTTATGTACAGTACCTCAGGACTTATATACTGTAGGTGTTGTGGTATACTGGCTTCCATTGTCCATTTGCATCTGTCCAGAATTTTTTGGGTGCATTTTCGATGTGCTTTCACTTTGCATACTGGAAAATGGATATTGTACCTCTGGCTGCTCTCTCGAACTGTCGGGCTATAAGATCAGCCGTGGTTTTGCTAACAGTTGAAACTGTTACTGATCATGTTTTTCAATTTTTTTTTTGAACTGGCTGAATGTGTTTTTACTAATAATATCCGTAATTTCATTTCTCTCAAAACAAGAGTATAGTTTTGCTGTAAAGCATATTGAAATTTATTCCGTTTCAAAAACTTGAACTTTTATTGCTTTTCCGTTAAACCAGCCATCTGTCTTGAGCATTCAAAAAGCTATTAAAAATCAACTTTTTCAAAAATGAATTTAAAAAAAAGATTGATTCCAAGATTTCCGATATTAAACTGATGATGAATGTATTATTTTCCAGAAACATATATATATTATATTTCAATTGAAACAACTCACTATCACAGGTATATCCATGCCACGGAACCCCGGACAATTTCTCCCTACAATAATTGCAAAACGTGGGTCGTGGATGATTGGTCTGTGTCCACTGATGTGATCCAGATGTTCCTTCAAGTAACGCTCGCAACGGCGCCTCCTTATCGGGATGCGAATTCTTGGCTCGCAACACCGACTGTCGCCACATTTCGAGCTCATCACAACTCCGTGTCGACACCATGCCGCCCACCACACACAAACACCCAATCAGTTGGTGGAGGTGTTGTTTTTGATGTGGTTCACGGCAGTCGTGTGTTCTGTAATAATGAGCAAAATATACAACTACAGTGAGGATACGAAATTGTATGCGTATAAATACGAAAGAAAAAGAAGAGGAGCAGACAAATCCAATCTTTGATGAGCAGAAAATAAAAAATTTTGTTTATCAAATTCCGAAAAAATTCTCGGGTACGACCCCTTGGGGTTTGACGTGGTTGGAGAAAACTTAGTTTCGGGACAGAAAAATAATCAATTCTTATAACATCTCTCCAGATTTTTTTCGATCATGAGATTTTTCGAGGTTAGTATTATGATGTTGATCTTAGGCAGAACATGTTTTTCACCATACGAAAACTTTTTGAGAAAATGTGTTTTTTCGCAATAAAAAATGAAAATAATTTTAAAAGAATATGACATGTTCAAAAACCAGTTCAAGAACTATTTTTCTTTGCTTTCATTTTTTGGGAAAAAAATTCACTATAACTTTTGCAAGTTCGATCTACAAAACAAATCAGATCAGGAAGTAGGATAAAGTACTTCCTGAGATTACAAATTAGTTTCAAATTTAGTTACTAGAGTTCCATGGAGCGCGCGATTTCTATTGTGGAACTGAAATTCAGTTTTTTACGCCTAGGAATCCCCAGCGGTTTTCTATAACCCTTAACAGCGAGCTGGACACATTCAATGATCAACTTATTTGAATTTCAGAAAATCTGGCACTGTAAATACATAAAACTTGGAACTACAGTAACCCGATGGCAGTGTATCCAAACTGAAACCGCCTTTTGCCCGATTCTTACGATTCTTTAATTGTACAACACCTCGTCGACCCATTTTCGCGCATTTGAAAATCTCGAAATTTGCTTTCTTCCCCTATTAAAGGATAATACAACCATCGTAAAACGAGAGAGAAAGGAAGCAACGGAATAATAAAGAAGAAGCGACATACGAGACGAGAGCACTTTATTAGATAATATCCGCTTGTTGATTGTGTTGTGGTGTTGTATATTTGTTCGTCCAAAGAGGACCTCTACTGGCGAAAAATGAGCTGCTGGCTGGCATGGCAAAAATTGTGCATGGTTCATAAAAATATGTAAACCACGTCCACGATATATGAAATCGAGAAGAGGTGCAAATTTTGAGAGGCGATGAATTTCGAGAAAGAGCAGGATTGTTTAGAACGAGAATTTATAAACAATTCTCCAGATGTTATGGAATATACACAGAACACTGTCAAGAAATGAGAAAAGAACTAACAAATGCTTCTTAAAGCTAGTTTCCATGATTGTCCTGCTCAAAACAGAAAAAAGTAACTCTAACAATAATCCTGGAAGATAATCTCTTTAGTTCAAAATAATTCAGGGCCTCATGTTATGGTGCTGAAATATGCATATCCTCAGTCCAAAATTGGGATTTTTGAGCGATAAAAAATAAGATGAACACAAAAACTGAACTAAATGTTATGGTAAAAAATCGTCAAAATTTTTAATTGTAAAATGATGTATAAGGCCAAATCGACAAGACAAGAAGGAGATCTTAAGGAGAACTCAAAATATGTGAGATGGGTAAGCTGAACAAGGATTCACATAAGAAAGATAATGAACTACGGCTAGGCTTGCAAAATATTTTCTAACAAGGGAGGTTCGCGAACTGTTACTTTCAACTTTTTCTAAAAATTTGTACACTTATAGAGTTTGACCTCCTGATCATCATGGTATAATTTTTATCCGCCGGAAATTTTTGTGAAACCATTACAGTTTATATCTGTTATAAAATAATAACAGAACAGTAAATAAATGATTTTGTACTCACGTGAACATTTTTCAAAGGTAAATGCCTCATTTTTTCCTTCGAAAATGGTCATGAAAAAACTTTGATCTTTCATAACTTTCTTCACAAAACTTTCCGGCGGATAAAAAATATAGCATGATGATCAGGAGGCCGAACTTAATAAGTATGCAAATTTTGAGAAAAAGTTGAAAGTAATAGCTCGCGAACCTCCCTTGTAAGAAATCGTTCAAAATTATCAACAAAGGCGTGAAAAAAAAAGCAAACATTAAAATTTCACTGAAAATTAAAAACTTCAGTGAAGTTTGTTTATTTTTAGTAAAATTCTGTCTGTCGAAAAGGAAAATTCAGTTCACATAATGCGCATATTCTGGGATTTTGAGTTCAACTTCCTGAATTTTGGGAAATAAAAACGTCTAACTTGAAGATTGGAAGTTTGCAAAATTTAAAAAAATCTATGACTAACAGCTTCAAAAACTGTATAAAATACTATATACATAAAAATTTCCAAATCTGTTGAAATGGCTTCTTTTTCAGTCCAATTTGAAAGAAGTGCCCAACAATTGTATTATTTTCATATGACTTAAAAGTTCAAAAAGTGTTCGAATTCAGAGACATAAAACACATCGACAATGTCTCAAGTTTTATTATTGCTATAAACTCTGCAAAACATTTTCAAGAAATAGCATCATTTTAATTGGATCTCACTGGAATATACCTACAGTACTACTACTTCGACATCTACCAACCAGCAAAAAAAACCACATACATATTCCTATATCTATTTAATTACCGATCCGCAATATCCATCTAATTAAAATAATTGAAAAGTAGAGCACGCGAGACATGAAAAAAAAACGTCTAGTTAATTGAAAAGAGCAACTCAAGAATTTCAATTCAATTACCGTAACCGAGGGGTGAAACAAAGAGAAATAAAAGGAACAACGGAGCAAATTTGCATTTTAATATGAAAAATATGTACAAAGGACGGCAAATCTCAATTGGTGAAGCAAAAAAAAAAAGAACTGGGGACAGATAGATAAAGCGAGGACAAATATTGTTGTTTGTCGATTGGGTCAAGTGCATCATCTGGTCAGCAGCAGCAAAAAATGATGTAAAGAAGAAATTTAAATGTGATCATCATAATGTTTGCAGAAGCTGATATTTTATTCATGATCTACAACAGGTCATGCAACAACCTAATCTGCTCAGAGTTCCGGGTGAAACACAATTTTTGGGAAAAAATTGTCAAGCTCACAGTACCTATTATAAGAATATATCAATATCAACATCCAAAAATTGACCAAACATGAAAAAAATGTATGGGTAGACTGGGCGATCTTATCTTGTTAGATTGTAAGCACGCGAGACATGAAAAAAAAATATATATATATACATTACCGTATCAGATTCAGTTTAAAATTTTTATCTTTTATCACGGATAGTAAATATTTTCAACAAAAAAAATCGAATTTCCAAACGTTAAGTTTCAGAATATACACTACCTATCAACATCCAAAAATTGACCAAACATGAAAAAAATGTATGGGTAGACTGGGCGATCTTATCTTGTTAGATTGTAACGTCTGTGACACATTAGCTACAAAACTACAACATCTTATATGCCAAAAAACTACTAGTTGCTGACAGCTAGCCTAACAACTGTATATGTTCGTTAAAGTGCAGCAAACTCGCTTGGCTGGGTCATTCGATGAATATTTAAATTAGACCACCAGTTTTTTTTTTTTGAAAATTGAGATCAAACAATCATCTTTTCAGCAGCAAAGCGCATAAAACGATGAAAAAGAATTACCTAATTTAAATTGAACATACAAGTAAAAGCGGGATAAGATATGTGAGATATAAATCAAAGTTTTGGTCTCAGAACATTATACAAAATTATTGCAGGCTCTGGATAATTAAAATAGGAATTTAAAAAAAATTTAATGCGATGTCCAAAGCTGAAAAAAACTGACAAATCAGCGAAAAAAAACGTTCAAAGCACTCTCTCTGTTTCACACACTATTTCGTTCAATCGCGTCGAGACCTCGTACAGTACTCTTGAGAGAGTGTGTGGAACAGAGAGAATCAGGCGGATGCTTTGAACGTTTTTTTTCGCTGATTTTTCGGTTTTTTTTCAGCTTTGGACATCGAATAAGGATCAGAATTGTTCAAAAGACGAAACATTGAACACAGTGTCTTAAGAATTTTTAAACCAGATTTTTGGCGAAAAACTTAAATTTCGTATATAATATCTTTTTCACACTATTTATTTTAAATGCTTCATTAATAACTTTAAAAAATACTATTTGAAAAAAACATTGTGAAGGAATTTAGTAACTTTGCTTCTATTATTATTATTGTATCATTTATTGAGAAAGAAATCCAGCATTAAAAAAAAGATTTATACTTGAAATTGACATTTTGACATTGAGATATTGGCAACTAAGAAATAAAAAAAAAGATTATCATTATTATAAATCTTTGGCACCTAGCCGAAAAATTCCGATTAGCACAACAAAACCAAAAATCATATGTTATGAGAAAAATGACGAAAATGACAACGAAAAAATTTTGTTTTGATGAGTTTGTTAACAGAAAAAGGAAGAACAAAAAATTGTATATTGACGTGATTTGACAATTTGTGTGAGCATTTTGTAGATACAAACGTCATACATGCATTCAAAACACTATATGAACAACAACTAATTGCAATTACAGTGATATTTGATAGCAAACCAGTTTTCGTTTTTCTTCATTTTATAGAAAATACACATCAAAATTGTCAATACCTATTTTGGTGACGTTGATTTTTAAATTTTTTGGGGACATTTTGGAACAAACGAAATAATTCACTTCGAAACTGATAACTTAGTTCTCTTCTGGATGAAAGTTTTCAGAAATGGAAAGAAGGCAGACAAAACATAGAAAAAATAATTTCATATTTCCGTTGAGTCATAGCGGTCAAATATGGGCGGAGATTGGATGGCAGAAGACATTTCTCCAAACTAAACATCTATTTTGTTTTTGAAATTTTCACTTTTCCGTGAACTTTTTTTTGATTGGTCAGTCCGCACGTTTAAAAAAATTTTGCTCACCAAAACTCAAAAAAAAAATCTGGTAGAAAAGTTTCCATTCAAGAAGTCCTGAACGAACCAAGCGCAAAAACCAAAATTTATACAAAACACCAAATTCACGGTTGGAACATGCAAGGGTTGGTTTTCAACGTGTCAGGCTTGAAATTTTTGAATTTGGATGGAGAAATTTTTTTTTTGAAATGCGAAAATTGTACGAGCTGGACTTCATTTTTACGAGATACCGATTGAATCATAACCACTTCATACTACATTTTTAAGAGTTCAGACGTTCCATAGATGCAGAGGAGAAATGTTTACATTCTAACATAATGCTGTGATATAAACAAACAGTATACAGTTTGAAAAAAATGAGAACGTTCTCAAAATAGAAAAAAGATCAAGCCTATTTTGGAATTAGGATTTTTTTATTGGAATTTAGATCTGGAAATAGAAACAGCCTATTCTTTTTTTTCGTGGAATGTAGAAGGATTTTTTTTCACGACTGGTAGGTTCCACAAAATAAGGTGATTTTTTTCAACACAATAGGTAGCTACACTTTAGTCTCGAAACGTTATCAAATTAAGAAAAAATAAGCAGAGGAATAGAAGGAAATTTTTGTATTTAAAAGTTATGGACATTGAGTGACCAATTCTGAAATAAGGACAACAAAACGATGGCCGGTCAGAAGTAAGTTTCGATTAAAAATAATTCCAAAATCGATCAAACCAACTTGTCGAAAAAAAGCGATATACATACACATTCACATTTTTAGGGGACTAATATAAAAGCGGCAAAACCAAAAATAGTGCGAACAAAAAAAATTGGTGTAGGGGGGGGGGTGGTCGAGAACAGAAATGAGAAGATGGAGAAATAGAAGAAGAGGAAGGGAAAAAATGAATGCGACACCAGTCATCCAGAGAGAAGAGTGTATGTGTGGAGAGAAGGACAACACAAAACAGCCAAAACGCAATAGTAGCCGAAGTAGCAGCAGCAGCACAACATGAATGTATGAATGAAAATGAAAGAGAGAGAGAGAAAGAGGCATGAAATGAAAAAGAGAAAAAGACAGGATAAAATGGATGACCGATTGGACCACCGGACAAGATGAACTTATCTTTGTTCTTTGAAATATAATAACACATTACTAATTGTATGTTAACGCTTCATAATTACATGTTGTAATATGATGTGAGGTAAATTCTGAGATCTTGGGGTTTTAGAGTTTCTGTTTAAAGTTGAACACGTTACAATACTCATAAAGCCGATGACAAGAGGAAAATAAAAACCGAAGATCGTCGATTTTACTGAAGCCGAACCGAAAAACACAGAAATTCCTCAAATTTTTAGAATTTCTTCCGGAGTTCACCTTGCGTTCATTTTTGGATGAATTTTCACATCACTTTCGGGACTACGATTTTTTCCAGAGATTTTTTCTAGAAATAGAACACGTAATATATAAGACACGCGATTCAGTCTACTGGTAGCTTATTATGTCTAGTATGTCTAGAACGTGGTAAAATACTCTTAAACTCCGAGAATATAGGGGAGCAGAAAAATTTCAGAAATATTCTCTGTGGGTATCATAAAATGTGCTGTATTGTTAATTTAGTTCATCTCCGAAATAGCACCAAAAATCAAAAATCATGCTTTCTGAGTGTTTTTCATATTTGAAACATTTCCTCTATGAAACTTTTCGCAAAAATATAAATAAGATGTGCAGTTTGCTTGAGGTCTTTTTGTCCCGAATTCAATGCGGTTACTGTAGTTTCAATTTTCTGCATCAAGTATTTTTTGGTCCCTATTTTTTTTCTTGAGTTCGTAAGACCCGTAGAATTTTATTAATAATTCGGGAGATACAGTAATTTTCTCACAAATATTAGCCAGTTGTAAATTATTGTTATTGGATTACTGTCGATTTTGTTTTCAGTAGAAAATATTCGCACGCTCAGATCGTTTTAAATCGAAACAAATTGATTGGTTATTTGACCCGTAATAACTGATTTATGTACTGCATTGAATCGGAAATTATTTTTCAGGAGAAAAATCAACACTATAAATAATCTGAATGAGTTTTATATACATTTAGAAAAATAGTGATGTAATAATGAATTGCGTGATAAAATTTAAATTTGGGTGTCAAAAAAAAAAAAAAAAACAATTGTGAGAGCTCAATTTTTTTAGCCACCTCCATGCGAAATGACAATTCTGACTTTGAACGAGATTGGATGCTTCATTTTCATAAGTTAAAGAAAAACTTTCAACAGATTTAACAAAAAAACGGGAAAAAATTACAGTAGCCCTAAAAACAAAACAAAAACCTTGACTAGAATTGAAAACCGCTCATTGTATCCGTATCCATAGTAATTATATCATTCATCCCAAAGGGAAAAACGAAAGAGTATATGAGGCGAATCGAAATTCGAGATGATTTTTAGAAGAAGACGAGAACAAAATCTAAAAATAGTCGGCCAAAAGAAGAAGAAGAAGAAGAAGAAGAAGTGCTGCACTATATAATGTGTCTGCGAAATTGGCCAATTTGTGTTGCGTGTGGAGGTTCACACAGTTTCAGTTAATTGTTTGAGAGGAGGCATAAAAGAAGGCGGAATGATCGAAGATCGAGAAAAATAGACAGATAGTAAAGAGCGTGTAGGGGTTCAAAAATGGAATTGATACTTCAGCGAGTTCATCGGAAGGTTTGATTCAAAATTCACACTAACCTGAAAAAAAATCTCATTAAAAAGAGTAGAATTTTTTTAAATTAAATATTTTCAAAAATTATTCAGGCAACTTTTTAAAAGATAAATAATGAAACAGTAATCATCATTTATTTATATTCAAAAATATTTTTATCGCTCACAAGGGAGGTTCGCGAGCTATTACTTTCAACTTTTTCTCAAAATTTGCATACTTATTAAGTTCGGCCTCCTGATCATCATGCTATATTTTTTATCCGCCGGAAAGTTTTGTGAAGAAAGTTATGAAAGATCAACGTTTTTTCAGGACCATTTTCGAAGGAAAAAATGAGGCATTTACCTTTGAAAAATGTTCACGTGAGTACAAAATCATTTATTTACTGTTCTGTTATTATTTTATAACAGATATAAACTGTAATGGGAAAATGTTAAAAAATTCATAACATTTTTCACAAAAATTTCCGGCGGATAAAAATTATACCATGATGATCAGGAGGTCAAACTCTATAAGTGTACAAATTTTTAGAAAAAGTTGAAAGTAACAGTTCGCGAACCTCCCTTGTCAGAAATGATTACGGTTATATCCAAGGGGCTAAAATAAAATGGATAACATGTTTTTTGATGAAAATTACTGATTAACAAGCAATGTCTGACATTTCACTCGATTTGCAGTGTCAGGGATGATTTTTTCGATAATACTCTATTACGAGAGCTTTTTAGCATTGCAAAATAAATGTAACAGAAATTTGATGACAGTTTTCTTCAACCCACTGATGTGATGATGGCAATAGATTGATATTTAATTTTTTTGACCCAAAGAATCTGGGTTTCATAGGAAAATCAGTTTAACACAATACTATCTGTATTTTGGCCTTGAGCATGAAATTGTGAATGATAGAGGCTGAGATATTGGATCCTGGTAAAAAACCCAGATCTTGGAACATATTTCCAAAATTAGACTCTTTCTGAACTCTTGCTACAAAATGAACAAAATTTGAATACAAAATACGTTTCTAACTAGGACTACTTCTGAAAATACATGCGTACAAAGAAATCAAAATATCACAAACAACGCCAATCACAACGTCAAACAAACAAACATAAAAAGTGTCTAGTTTAAAACATTTTCATTTGGACAGAGAAAAATAATATTATTAATTACGCCAAATTTGCAAATAATGCGGTGCAAAAACTATTCACATACAGTCGAATAAATTAAAAACATTATGGGGTCACAAGAGATAAGGAGGCAAACAAGGAATATCAATTGAACCAGTTTCATGATATAAGATTCGAACGAATGGGTGGAGAAAAAGGCTCAGAAGGCAACCGGGTTGGAAATCGGGACGGGAATAGGAAGGAGAGACTCGTAGGAAACCAGAATAACAATATACATTTCAAAAAGATCATCACTTGTTCATCATGCTTTGCTGCCTGTAAAAATAAACTTTTTTTTGAAAGCGTTCAAGCCGAATTACGATAGGTACCACACGTTTTAGTTGTTCTTCCAACAAAAATTTTCACAAACAGAATTTGATTTCACAAGCTACAATATCGTTCTTGATAAATAATCGTGTTGATAGGAACCAAAAGTTTTATACTTTTAAATCGAGAACAAAACGAAATTTAGCAATTTTCAAAATTTTAATACTTACCACTCTTTAGCAGCTTTTAATCCAATAATTTTAGATTTGTTCGGAGTCGACAAATCAATCAGTGAAACATTCTCAGAAGATACCCATTTGAATCTGAAATGTTCGGTCATATTGAAAATTAAATTGATCAAAAACTTACTGGTCAGATGAATTGGTTTTATGGAAGAACTCAACGTACACAACATGCTGATCATCTTCTTCGTTCATTCGATGATTTTGATTATTTTTGTTATTTGACATCGTCGAATTTGTGATATTAGCGGTTGTTGTAGATGTTCGCAGTGGGCGAGAAGTTATCATTTTTTGACGTTGTTCGCGGGAAATGTCCAAGAATGCGTATTGAGTGTCGATCACTCTGGAAAGATGCGTTATTTTTTGTTGATAAGATGCTAATGAAATTGTTTCCGTAAAACTTGACAAACAATGAAAATTAAAGTATCAAACTTCAAAAAACCCTTTGTAGCACTTACTTTGCAGCTTTTCCATCCACATTCACAATGGCGTTATGCGCAAAAATAGACCTTATCTCATTTTTCGCCTTTTCAATAGGTGGTGCCTCTTTTGGTGTCATATATTTCGCCTTTTTTGGTGATGGCTGCTTCTTTTTCGAATTTTTCGAATTCTGTAAGAAATAAATTGTTTCTCAGATTAAACAATTCTTGTGAGAATCACATTCGACTGGAGCTTTTTTAAAATTAATATTAGAGAACGCTCATGATAGAAATTTTAAACTCTTTTACTAACCTTCTGCTCTTCTATAAAACTAGTATCTTCATCTTGTGAATCTTCTGTTGATGATGCGGTATCAGCTGGCAACGGACTTCTCACAGCACTACAATCCCTGAACCCTCCATTGGTGGCTCTCGCCGAAAACCTGGATGATCTTGGAACTGCCACAATAGGCGAAGTTGATAATTTTTTCACCGAATCAAACGTCATTTGCTTTGTTGAACTGCCCAGAAATGGTAGAATTGAAGGAGTCCCAGTCGCTGATGTATCATTTTTCTTGACTCTTTTTGGAGTAGTTGCAGTGGTCGAATTATTTTTACGTTTAACAGATCCACCTCCAAAGATCGGGAAGAAATTCGTTGTCGGTTTCTCTTCTTTTGGTTTTGGCTCAACTTTATCTTCAATCTCCATTCCGTCGGAAGTCTCTAATCCTTCTTTGAGTTTGCTCAGTATGAATTCTATATTGCTCTCATCTTCCAACGCTTTCAACTTTTCATCTCTTCCTTCATAATGCTCAAATATATCCATCATTGATTTCTTGCATCGTTTTCCATAATCATAATAATACTGATTATTTCGATTGAATTTCAGACAATTTTCCAACATCAATTGAACATCTTTCTGAAGGTCGCTCAAAGTGTCGTACTTCGATTTGTCGATATTTTTTCGAATTTTCGATAAATCCATAGGATTTTTAATGATACTCGAGTAACCTTCAACATTGACCGGAAGTGCAAAAATATCTTTCGAATCCGCTTTTTTCAATTTCGACCAAACTTCATCAAGCAAAATTGGAATAGGTGTAAGCAGATTTGCAAGGAATCTTTTCTCGTCAAGTATCTGAATTTCATCATATTGTTTCTCAAAAAAAAAAACTATCAAACAACTAACCAATTTTCTCTTTTCACCTTCTCGCTTAACAACTTGTCCTGACATCAATCTAGCAGTCTCCAAATCACGGCGAATCGCATTCTTCATCTCATACACTTTAATTTCTTCGTCGTTCATTTCTTGTGTCACGCGTTTGCTCCGATCTTTTGGTTGTACTTCGACATTCAATCGTTTGATGAGTGGCACACCGGCTCGAGATTTTCGTTTTTGATACCAATACACAACGACGTCTTCGAAATTGGCAATGTTGGTTTCTTTTGCAATTCGATCCACATTTTCTCGGCTTATTGAAGGAGTACTGAATGTTAAAAATTGTGATGCATGAAATATCAGTTATTACTGTACATGTACTCAGCGCGAACCATTTTGAACGTTAAAGAGAATATATGAAGTAAGGTTCAGACTTTTTGGAAAAAGGAAATCCTACATTTCCATGGGCTTCACTCTCAAAAAATTAAAACATAAATTAAGAAAAGACATTTTTTCTCAACGCTAAAAAAGCTTTCTGATGTTTCTTATTTTAGAATTGACAAAATTTGAATACAAAATACGTTTCTAATTAGGACTACTTTTGAAAATACATGCAAAACATGAGCTTTGTTTTTAATTGTTTTGTTGGAAGATTCACGGATCAAAAAACGCTTACTTGATCATAGGTCTGTGACCATCACTAGCCACCAAGTTCTTTCTGGCATTTCGGATTGTCATTTCAAATTCTTTGCTAGTCAAAGTATCTCCGTTATGTTTCTGACAGTACACAAATCGTTTCACATCCACGTCTTCTTCATCTCCATCGTCTTCTTGTGCAGTTTCAATTTTCATGACTAGACCAAGTTGTTGAGCACAAGTTACGTGAAACGCTTTTATACACATTCGACTCGAACACTGGATACATGCTCCATGTTTGTTCCGGCAGTACAAGCACCTTAAAGTTTTTCGAACTCGCAAAGTTTCGTTGACACCTTCTATTGGTTCCAAGAACACGGCATTGCCAAAATGAACTTCGTTTAACCAAATCGCACATACAACATGAGCCCAACGACCATCAGAAGTCGGTTTGAATGCGCCAAACTTATTAGGACAAAGACAGCATGAGACCGGGACTGATGGACTTAGTTTGCATTTTCGACATAGCCAAGAGCCTTCAGGAATGTAGGGAACACCGTAACAATCTTGATGGACAGCAATGTTGCACATATCGCAATATATAATCTGATTGGCATTGGCGACTTCGCCATCCGCGCAAATACAACAAACATCATCGAGTTCATCGTTGTCGTCATGGTGAGCTCCAGAGCCAGATGGATTATTCTATAAAAAACAATTCTTTGCACTCTGCTACATTTTGGTAAAAAAAAACAATTTTATTTCCAAAGCAATAAATTTTCAGTGTTAGGTGCTTCATATGAAATCATGTGAAGGTTTGAATAATTGATATGTATTTTTTTTCGAGACTAACCTATAATTATTTTAGACTTTCTCTCTGATTTTCAATTTTGCTAACATTACTTTTTCAGAATCGATTCCAGGTGAAAATTAATAAGCAAAATTCTCAACAAAATTATTACCTCAAACTTGCAGCATTTTTCCATTCTATCAATAGCCAATTCGAACTTTTCAACACTAATCTCTCTAATCGAATTTTTCACACGATTTTTATTGACCGCTTCAATCCACTCATCATCTTCTTCGTCAATATCATATTCAACTGTCTTTTCGTCTATTTCAGGAATTTTATAGTCGATGTACCTTCAAATAAAAGGTTAATAAACAATCCCCGGAAAACAATAAAACTAACTTTGATGGAGGTTTGAATGCGAGGCGCTGCAATAGATTTCCTAAATCTGCCACACTCGTTGTTGGTACATTGACTTCGGATGTTCGAAAATGTTCACGATATAATTCCAGCTTTTTCTCAACACTTTCCTTCTTCTTTTCCGCAGTGTGACATTTGATTTTTACTGACAAGTTGAGCAAATCTCCACTCAGAATACGTGTTAAATCATTAATCGATGAAGCCGTCATGACGTTCGCATGTCATTCATTCAAGTTTTTAATTTTTCTGCAAGGAAAAAGAATTCAAGATAAATTATAACTAGGAGACAGAACAAAACAAAACAAAAATCGTGTTTATCATCACATGTAGAAAAAGAAAAGGCAGGCAACTGCATACAGAGAAATGAAGACATTTAAAGAGAGAGTGTGTGATTCGAAGAGAGGCAGAGGAGTTTTGATGTGAGCGGAGTGGTGTGAGTGTGTGTTTGTGAGTGTATTTTCTATGTTTGCGCATTTTCAAGGAAGTGTTAAAATTTATGAATCAAAGAAAGCTCAAAAGTCATTTACATATATATTGATTCAATTATAGTTTAACATCGGATGCGAAATGTTATATGAATAAACACGACTATATATGTGTGGTCACAATATGAACAGAGCCTTTAGACAACTTTTAAGAGATGTATATAAATGCTTCAGGATAAAAAACTTTGTGGAATGTGTTACAAATCAATTAACAACGTCGAAAACCTCTTGTAAAAGCTCCAAACGTTATACAACTTTTAAAATTCTTGTTTCAAGGTTGAAAAAAAGAAAAGAAAATATTTCCCACATTTCCAACAGAGCGCACTTGCTGCACTTGTCGTCTGCGCCTCTTGCGTTCCTGTTGTCTCTCCCATTCGAATTTTTGTTTTCCATTTATCAAAAGTTTCATTTTCAGCTGTAATGGTTTCCACCTCGCGAACACCTGATGGAATTTCATTGTATGAAGAAGATGTAAATGTTGTGGTAAGCTTCCTTCACACTTTCTTGAGTTAAAAATATGTTTTCATCAACAAAAAAAAATCGTTAATCCAATATTCTTAAAAATTTAGATTCCACTAGACTATGTGATGCAACGAATTCATGTTGTCTGCGATGATATTCCAATTGAAGAAGATGGTTTATTCGCAATCTCTAAAGCATCCGAATATTTCGCAAGATTTTTGATTCATTTTGGATCGAAAGAAAAAACATCTGAAATTACATATGACTCGATTGCCGAAGTTATTAATTCGTCAAACTTCTCAACACTCAAAGGTATTTCATAATTTTTAAGTAATTGGAAAAGTCAAAGTTTTCCAGATTTCTTCCCATATCGTCAAATTTATGGTGAAATTGCTGAGAAGGTCGCAGAAGCCGAAATCCGTTATCAAGAGAAACAACCGAAAGAAGAATAAATGAGTTTATTTTTTGTTTTGAAGAAAAAAACGCAATTTTAAAAACATAAATCTTTGATCTCATTCATTCTGGTTTGGGTAGAAATGCAATCGCTGATGATCCTCGTGAAATAAGAGCCATAGCTCCTACAATCATCGCAAACACTGTCGAAACTGCGATCCCGATTATCGAACAAGTCACATTTTTTCTCGTTTTCTGTTGCAAAATTTCGATGCTCTGTGGAAACATCGGAGGCTCCGGCTCTTTTGGCATAATACCTCCATAAGCATTAGCTCTGCAACAAAAACATACCACTGGGTATCATTGGTATTTCTCACGGTGGAGCAGTTTCATTTCCAGGAGCATGTGGAGCAGGTGGTGGCACTGACATATCGCTAGATCACCAACAAATAACAATAACCTTTATTTCATTTTTTTGTCTTATCATTTTCAAAATCTCGGCCACGTCTTACGAAAACGTGAAAACATTCCAACTCGGCCAGATTTTTCACAATATCCTCCATTATTTGGTTTGATTGAAATTGCAAATGTTGTTCGGGTTATCAGTTATTCTATTTCTCGCTATCCTGACAGCAGGTTGTGCTTCGAATCGAGATGCTCCAGCTAAACGCAAGTCATCGAGATCTGCCAAAGGGAAAAGCGGAAAATCTAACAGATCGACTAGATCTGGCAAATCTAGTCGCAAATCGTCAAAATCTGGAAAATCGAGAAAGTCGAGCAAATCAAGAAAGTCGAGCAAGTCGTCGAAATCGAGCCGAAACTCGAGAAGATCTAGCAAAAGTGGCTCCAGAAGAAACAAGAACAATGTACTATCAACATCCGACGTGAGTTAAAAGTCTTCTATGGTTTTATTGTTGCTTCTGAGAACAAATAAATGAGCTGAAGTATCTAAAAAAAATTAATTTATTCTTGGCCTTCTAAAAGACTACAATATAGTTTTTCTAATAATAAACAGCTGAAAAATGGATGACTAACTGATGAGCATAACTACTCTAGTGAATAAAGCACATCTATTTGTAATTAGTTTTTTGATGACTAGTTTTAGATGAGTCACTGAATTTTTATTTCTCATAATTTATTTCAAGTCAAAAAATATTTTCACAAAAACTTCTTCTTCGATATTGAAATCGGTTTCTAAAAAAAGCAATGTTTTTCAGCGTCGTATTCAAGCCGCAATCATTGCTGATCGCAAAGCCGCTCTTGTCGCAAGCCAAAAAGCATCAACCGAGAACACAACTAACTCAGAAAATGAAGAAAATGTCCATAACATCACCTACACTAACATTCGCGTTATTCCTCACGAGATTGTTTTCAAACAAATCGGAGGACTCAAAACTATTCGTATAAAGAACTCGACTGAAATACCAATTGTTTACATGGTATGATAAGAAACATTGACTCTCAGATCATGATATCCTGTTTAGATCAAATGCTCGGACAACATGTTGTACAGTATCAATCCGGTTTATGGTAGTATTGGAGCTAATGATGAGACAAGTGTTAACATTCTCCGTGAAAATGGTATTATCAAGAATGACAAGTTGATTCTAATCACAGCGAAACAAGACGAGGAAGCATCGCCAGCTCAAATATTCGCCGAAATGTACAAAAACAATTCATTAGATTATAATGTGAACATGGTTCCATTGATTGCAAGAAACTAGGAAATAAATCGATTTTTCATAACAACTTTGTAATTATGCGCTTTGACTGTCATTCCAAACTCCTTTTCAGTTGTTGGTTTCGGGTTACTCGGGTCTGGTGATATCTCAAATTGATTGAAGAGATTTGCAAAGAAAATGAAGAGTTCCATTCGAGCAAGACCTTCTCCAAGACATTGTCGTTTTCCAATTGAGAATGGGACTAGTTGTTCAACTTTTATAAGTTCTCCATTTTTGAGGAATCGCGATGGATCAAATCGTAATGCATTTGGAAAAATCTGAAAAAGCTTCAGTCTTAATGGGGAAGCACATTAATTTTAATGAGATCCATTATTTCATTTTGTTGAAAAGGAGAAAAACCAACCTTTTCGTCATACATAACTGCACTAATTTGGGGGACAATTACAGTATTCTTCGGGATTTTGAGACCATTTATAGTAACATCGGCAGTTGTTTGATGAGAAAGGTTGAAAGGAAGGAGATTGGCCATTCTCTGTGATTCATTGATTGTTGCATTTATATAATTGAGTTTAGCCTTGTCTGATGTTGTAATAATCCGATCTGATCCAATTTCTCGATCTAATTCTTCATAGATTTTCTGTTTCACCTCAGGATTCAACATAACATATAACAATGCCCAATATAATGTATTTGATGTTGTTTCCATTCCAGCGATCCACAAATCAAAACATACACTTTCCAATTGTTCCATCTCATATCCACCAAAATTAGGTTCATGTTCATGTCTTTTTCTTTCCTTCAAAAATGCTTCCACATAATCAGAATATTCATCATCATCGTAATCGATGGTTTTGAGCTTCTCATTGATTCGTTCCCGGAACATTGAGAACAATCCATTGAAATTATCAACAACAACTGGAATAACAAAACAGCGCATCAAAAAAAAAACTGAGACAGTTTGTTGAGATTGAGCAATCCAATCACTATGGGCTTGTTTTAAGAGACAATAATCTACTTGTTTTGTGATGAAAAAATTCATCTTTTGCCGAAATGTAATAGTCTCATAAATGTGCACCTTGAAAAAACAAAAATATAACCACAATACTGTTTAAATGGAACAGGCATGAGATCTCTTTCCCCATTTTCTTGTGATTGTATTTTTTTATTTTTAATTACATTCATTGAGTAGTCCTCGAAGAAAAGAATAGATAACTATTTGCATTTTTTGTATCAGTTCCTGTGAACAAATTGACTCCAAATTTTACAACATTCAGCATGAAAACTCACTTTTCTTATACCCTTTGAGAATTGGTAATTTACCAGTCCATGGATACATTCCAATAATTCCTCCAACTGGTTCAGCCATAATTTTTAAATGCTTGACTAATCTTTGTTTCAAACCCAGGAATTCCTCTATATTTGTCTCATCATATCGATAGCCAAACAGCAATGTGTTAATGATACTACCAACTGATGAATCAAAGTAGTTCACCATATCAACGGGTTTGTCGTTCACTTTTTTGATTGCATCACACATGAAACGCATTTCTCCAATGATTTTTTCTTCCATCAAATTCTTTCCCAATCCAAAATCTCGTAGAACATGCAAAGCAAATCGACGTTGTTGTTGCCATCGGTCTCCGAATGCTTCGATTATTCCAAGAGGTCCTTCTGAAAAAGAAAACAAAAACGGTTGAACATAAAACATTGCAGAATTACGCACTTCTCATTTCAATAGAAATAGGAAATTCCGGTCGACCTGTGTAGCTGTTACCATCTTTGATGAAGTGTTGTTTGATGAGTTCCCAATCAGTTACCACAACCACTGGCATCTGAGCTATCCAGAATGTGTATACTGGTCCAAATTGCTCTCTAGAACAAATAAATAGACCTGAGTTACAAACGTTAATTACTTACGAAAGAATCTGCCAGAGTTTGTATCCTGGTTTGTATTCATCCTTCATTGTGAAAATATTTCCAACAAGAGGCATAGGAGTAGGTCCAGGTGGATAACGTTTTCTTTTCCATACTAGATCATAGTATAAATAAGAAACAATAAAAGCAATAAATAGAACGATGAACATGGTCACTCAATCAGCTGCAAAAAATCAGAATGATACTAACTATTTATACAAAAGTGATTTGATTGATAATTCAAAAATCAGACGGACAGAGACCACAAGTTCAACAAGAAAAGTTAGACAGCGAAGAGAGTGAGAGAGAGAGAGAGGGTTAGTTAATTGAAAAATCACTCAGGAAAACTCTAGCATGGTCAAATAATGCAACACGCCTCTATTCCTCTACACAGTTTCTACTATCTTTTTTTCTATTTATTTTGCATCGTGTTCTGATTGTTTCACCTTTTTCTTGTTCTCAAGTTCATTTTTTTTTCACTGTGAAAAAATAACGGACCACAGAACAAGGTGTTTTCTCTTGAAACTAAAATTTCTCACCAAGTGAAGATAGGTAAAGATGTTCTACATTGATGTCTTTTTTTCTTATCACTTACAGTTTGCTCACTAGAATTAGCTAGAGATATACTTTGATATTCCCTTTAATGGTCACTAAACAAACAAATGTTATCAGTTTTTATTATAAGTGGAACAGGAGGAAAAAGTAATTCAGAGACCAGTTTCCTAGAATACAGTTGATAATTTTAAAATGTCACTCACACATCAGGGTAGCTAATAAAACCGTTTCTCATGAGAAAAAAAACAGGGGTTGGCTATTGCGTTTAATATATTTTATAGTCTATACTTTGTAAATAGTATGCTTCCTTTTGTCTCATTCTCTAGGAGCGTTCCCGATGATTTTCTGCTCCCAATACCAATTAGTATAAAATAATTTTGAATTGATCTACGTTAGGCACAATGATACACAATCGAGAAAGTATCCATTCCGAACTGTCGCAGATTTTGAATCCATGCAAAATTAAAACAAATGATCAGAAATATTTTATTCAAAATCAAGAAGTGAATCTATTTTTCATGACCACTCCATAATTATGCGCTTTGACTGTTACTCCGAATTCTTTCTCGGTTGAAGGATTTGGGT
This sequence comes from Caenorhabditis sp. 38 MB-2015, assembly GCA_900536415.3. Classification (NCBI taxonomy): domain Eukaryota; kingdom Metazoa; phylum Nematoda; class Chromadorea; order Rhabditida; family Rhabditidae; genus Caenorhabditis; species Caenorhabditis quiockensis. The sequence continues at coordinate 224,409 of LR548707.1, forward strand.
TCGATGGATCTAGTGATATGCCAAACTGATTAAAGAGATTGACAAAGAAAATGAAGAGTTTCATTCGAGCAAGACCTTCTCCAAGACATTGTCGTTTTCCAATTGAGAATGGGACTAGTTGTTCAACCTTTTTAAGTTCTCCATTTTTGAGGAATCGTGATGGATCAAATCGTAATGCATTTGGAAAAATCTGAAAAAGCTTCAGTCTTAATGGGGAAGCACATTAATTTTAATGAGATCCATTATTTCATTTTGTTGAAAAGGCGATAAACCAACCTTTTCGTCATACATAACTGCACTAATTTGGGGGACAATTACAGTATTCTTCGGGATTTTGAGACCATTTATAGTTACATCGGCAGTTGTTTGATGAGAAAGGTTGAAAGGAAGGAGATTGGCCATTCTCTGTGATTCATTGATTGTTGCATTTATATAATTGAGTTTAGCCTTGTCTGACGTTGTAATAATCCGATCTGATCCAATTTCTCGATCTAATTCTTCATAGATCTTCTGTTTTACTTCAGGATTCAACATAACATATAACAATGCCCAATATAATGTATTTGATGTTGTTTCCATTCCAGCGATCCACAAATCAAAACATACACTTTCCAATTGTTCCATCTCATATCCTCCAAAGTTCGGTTCATGTTCATGTCTCTTTCTTTCTTTCAAAAACGCTTCCACATAATCCGAATATTCATCATCATCATAGTAAATTGTCTCTAGTTTTTCATTGATTCGTTTACGGAAAAGCCCAAATAGACTGTTCCAATTATCAACAACAACTGGAACCAAGAATGTTTGAGAAAAAATATTCAAAGAAGGCTTACTCTCTCTATATCCCCTGATAATTGGTAGTTTACCAGTCCATGGGTACATTCCGATAATTCCACCAATCGGCTCGCCAACAACACTCAAATGCTTTGCCAATTTTTGTTTGAGAGTTAGGAATTCCTCCATATTTGTCTCATCATATCGATATCCAAATAATAGTGCATTAATAATACTACCAACATCGAAGAAGTTCATCATATCAACAGGCTTATTATTCATTTTCTTGATCTGCTCACACAAAAATCGCATTTCTCAAATCACTTTCTCCTTCATCAAATTCTTTCCCAATCCAAAATCTCGTAAAACATGAAGAGCAAATCGACGTTGTTGTTGCCATCGATCCCCAAATGCTTAAATTATCCCGTAGTGTCCTCCTAAAAAACTATGATAGAAACTATACCGTTAACAAAAATAAATTACTTCTCATCTCAATAGACATTAGAAACTCTGGTCGTCCTACATAGTTGTTACCATCCTTGATAAAATGTTGTTTGATCAATCAGTTACAACAACGACAGGCAAATGGGTCAGCCAAAATGTATAGACAGGTCCAAACTGCTAACTGAAAACATATTTGAAGAATCAGACTAGTAGTTACGTGTTTGAGAGCTGATCAAAAATGTAGTTTTATCTCAAATTTTTTGTTTTCTACTATTGTCTATTCTGATTTTCTATTCCCTTTGCCAGAAGACGTTTTTTGATCTATTAGACGAAATAGTGAATAAAAATAAGAGAATCAGACATTTGTAGATCAAAATATCTCGAAACGAAAGGAATAGAAAAAAATGGACAATATCAGACTACTGTAGTTTCAGTTTTCCTAATTAACCATTTTTAAATAAACTTATGAAATCCCTAGTTGGATTGTAATACAGAAGTGAAAAACTTACCCAAGACTTTGCCAAAGTTTGTATCCAGGCTTCAGTTCCTTTTTCATCATGTATAAATTTCCAATAACAGGTAATCGGTTGGTCCAGGAGGATAGCGTTTCCTCTTCCATACCAGATCATAGTATAAATAAGAAACAACAAAAACTAAAAATATGATGAGAAACATTTTGTTACCCGACGAACCGCAAATGTTAGTATGAGACAACTACTCTTATCGGAGTATATAGTTTGTTCAACAATCAGAGAGAAAAAGAGACAGAGATCACGAGTCTAACACACGAAAAAGTTGGCAGAAAAAATTTAATTCAATGGTTGCTATGATATTTTTGTTATCGATCTCAGCTATTTTTTCGATTTTGTACTTATTTTTCAACTTGCATTGGAAGAGAAAAAAGTTGCCACCAGGTTTGATTTATTTATTAGTTAAAACCTAGATTTCATACAAACTTCAAAATTATGAGCTTTAACTGTGATTCCAAATTCTTTCTCGGTTGAAGGTTTCGAGTTAACTGGGTCCAGTGATATATCGAATTGATTGAAGAGATTTGCAAAGAAAATGAACAGCTCCATTCGAGCAAGACCTTCTCCAAGACATTGTCGTTTTCCAATTGAGAATGGGACTAGTTGTTCAACTTTAATAAGCTGTCCATTTTCGAGGAATCGGGATGGATCAAATTGTAACGGATTTGGAAATATCTAAAAATAAGAGTCTGGTTGTCAGATCGCATTGAAACAAAACGAACCTTTTCATCGTACATAACTGTGCTAATTTGAGGGACAATTACAGTATCTTTGCGAATTTCAAAACCGTTTATATTTACATCGGCAGTAGTTTGATGCATGAGATTCATTGGAAGTAGATTGGCCATTCTCTGTGATTCATTGATTGTTGCATTTATATAATTGAGTTTAGCCTTGTCTGATGTTGTAATAATCCGATCTGATCCAATTTCTCGATCTAATTCTTCATAGATCTTCTGTTTAACTTCCGGATTCAACATAACATATAACAATGCCCAATATAATGTATTTGATGTTGTTTCCATACCCGCAAGCCATAAATCAAAACACACACTCTCCAATTGAACTAGTTCATATCCCCCATAATTTGGTTCATTTTCGTGTCGTTTTCGTTCCTTCAAAAATGCTTCTACATAATCCGAATATTCATCATCATCATAATCAATTGTCTCTAATTTTTCGTTGATTTGTTTTCTGAACAAACCAAAAAGACTATCCAAATTACCAACGATGACTGAAATTTTGAGCATGTAGTCAAACAGTAAATATAAAGACAATATATAACTCACCTTGTTTGTACCCTTTGAGAATAGGTAGTTCACCAAGTGATGGATAGACTCCGATGATTCCTCCAATTGGTTCACCAGCAATGTTCAAATGCTTTGCTACTTTCTGTTTTAGAATCAGGAATTCCTCCATATTCGACTCATCATATCGATATCCAAATAATAACGCGTTAATGATACTTCCAACTGATGCATCGAAGAAGTTCATCATATCAACAGGCTTATCGTAAACCTTTTTGATCTGATCACACATGAATTGCATCTCTCCAATAACTTTTTCCTCCATGAGATTTTTTCCCAATCCAAAATCTCGTAGAATATGCAGAGCAAATCGACGTTGCTGTTGCCATAGATTTCCGTACGATTCAACAATACCATAAGGTCCTTCTGAAAATATTTAAAAATGAGACGTAATAGCCAATTTACTAAAAACAAACTAACTCCTTGTCTCAATTGACATTGGGAATTCCGGACGTCCAGTGTAATTGCTGCCATCCTTGATAAAGTGTTGTTTGATAAGTTCCCAGTCAGTCACTACAACCACAGGCATTTTAGCTATCCAGAAAGTGTAAACAGGTCCAAACTGATCACTAAAACAAAAAACTGCAAATTATGAACAAAACTTCACTATTACATGTATGATGCAAACAGATCTAGAAACTTACGCAATATTTTGCCACATTTTATATCCAGGCTTCAATTCCTTTTTCATCATATACAGATTTCCGATAATGGGTATCGGAGTAGGTCCAGGTGGATAAGGTTTTCTCTTCCATACCAGTTCATAGTATAAATAAGCAGCAATCAGAATCAGAAATAAAACAAAAATCATTCCAATGGTCAACAAACCGCAAATCAAAAATAATCAGTGAGAGAGAAATAACTCTTATCATATTTTCTTGTGAGAGTCTATTTAACAGTCAGAGAGGACAGAAACCACGCGATGAACACGAAGAACAAGTTAGCGGAACATGTTGATTTAATGAACGAGTATGATGCAATTTTTTTTTTTAAATTCATTTTTTGATATTATTCATACATTATTATGAAATAAGAAATAGAAGCTAACATTGTGTTTCTCTATTCACAGTAAACCCATGTTTCAGTTATAAATATCTCGATTTCATCACAACTTTATAATTATGTGCTTTGACTGTAACTCCAAATTCTTTTTCAATTGAAGGATTCGGATTACTTGAATCTAGTGATATATCAAATTGATTGAAGATATTGGCAAAGAAAATGAAGAGTTCCATTCGAGCAAGACCTTCTCCAAGACATTGTCGTTTTCCAATTGAGAATGGACAAAGTTCTTCAGATTTGATAAGTTGACCATTGTCCAAAAATCGAGAAGGATTGAATTGTTTTGAGTTTTCAAATATCTGAAACAAGAAATTGTTTGCTGTTTTTTCTACACATGTTTTGTTTGTACTTTGTTTATCAATAGTCTCTGATCATCTTGAAGAAATTTATCAGTGAAAATGACAAATTATATAGGAAACACTGACGATTCTGTTAAAATATAATTAGGAATTCGTAAAATTTTCCCTTCGATCTACTAGAATTTCAAAAGTACGAAAAAAGTAATTTTGGGTAAAAAACCTATCCGGTATTATATTGCATACCATCTCTCAAACAATCTTCTTACCTTTTCTGAGTACATTACTGTACTGATTTGCGGAATTAGACTAGTTCCTTTTTGAATAAAATGCCCGCCAATAGTCACATCCTCGTTGATTACACGCATTGCATTTAACGGAACCAAGTTAGCCATTCTCTGTGATTCATTGATTGTTGCATTGATATAATTGAGTTTAGCCTTGTCTGATGTTGTAATAATCCGATCTGATCCAATTTCTCGATCTAATTCTTCATAGATTTTCTGTTTCACCTCAGGATTCAACATAACATATAACAATGCCCAATATAATGTATTTGATGTTGTTTCCATTCCAGCGATCCACAAATCAAAACATACACTTTCCAATTGTTCCATCTCATATCCACCAAAATTAGGTTCATGTTCATGTCTTTTTCTTTCCTTCAAAAATGCTTCCACATAATCAGAATATTCATCATCATCATAGTCAATTTTGTCTAGTTTTTTGTTGATTTGTTTTCTAAACATTTCAAGTAGACTGTTCCAATTGCCAATGATCACTAAATATTTTAAAAAATCATAAGAGAGAATGGGATGGTAACCTACTTTCTTTGTACTTCTTGATGAATGGTAATTTCCCTAGCCATGGATACATTCCGATAATGAGCCCAATTGGTTCACCCGCAACGTTTAGATGCGTTGCCAATGTGCTTTTGAAAGTAAGAAACTCATCCATATTTGTCTCGTCATATCGATAACCAAACAGCAATGTATTAATAATACTACCAACTGATGCATCAAAGAAGTTCATCATATCAACAGGTTGATTGTTCACCTTCTTGATCTGATCACTCATAAATCTCATCTCTTCAATAATTTTCTCCTCCATCAAATTCTTTCCCAATCCAAAATCTCGTAGAACATGCAAAGCAAATCGACGTTGTTGTTGCCATTGTTCTCCGGAAGCATCAATAATTCCGTTTGGCCCATCTGAAATACAAAATATAGATATCATGTTTTCATAAATAAATAACATACTTCTCATTTCCATAGCTATTGGGAATTCTGGTCGTCTCGCAAAGTTGTTACCATCCTTGATAATGTGCTTCTTCAACAACTCTCAATCAGTGACCATAACTACTGGCATTTTACCTAACCAAAATGTGTATACAGGTCCAAACTTATCACTGAAAACAATTTTTTTAACGTATGTAACAGAAAGTTTTTTCTTTTCAAGAAGGGGGAAAACTCACGCAAGACTTTGATAAAGTTTATATCCAGGTTTGATTTTTTCATTCATCATATACAAATTTCCAATAACAGGTAATGGAGTAGGCCCAGGTGGATAGGGTTTTCTTCTCCATACAAATGCATAATATGAATATACCACAGTAAAAATCAAAAACAATATAATAAACATATTTTTTCGACAAACTATGAATGATAAAGTACCGCGGACTCTTTATATAAGACAGAAAAGTGACAGGATAATCAAATGATCACTTTGGGAAAACTATAGCATGGTCGCAGAATAGTCTATATTCTCTTCCAAACATACAGTTCTCTTTTCTTGTTTCTCATTCAGTTCGCGTTTTGTTGAGTAAACTTGATTTTTATTGTTTTTTCTAATTTTCTGAAATAAGTTTCATTTTCGGATGGACAAGAGTGAATCCTCTCTGCACGGGAAAAGAGGAATATGAAAAAAAGGTGAATTCAAAACCATCCAATTTTGAAAAACCTGGCGTAATTCCTTCAATGAAGAATAGTTCTTAGAGAAAATTTAAATTGTTGTTTTGTCAATTACCTGTTCCGAAGCTAACCATTATGTTTTACAGCTTGGTCCAAATTGATCACTCAAATTTTAAAAAAGTTTCAAAGATTGTGTCTTACGCATGTAAACTTACGCAAGATTTTGCCATAATTTATATCCAGGCTTTAACTCTTTCTTCATAATGTGGAGGTTTCCAATAACAAGTAAATGAGTAGGTCCGGGAGGATAGCGTTTCCTCTTCCATACGAGATCATAGTATGAATAGCTTACAGTTAAAATTATTAGTATAATCAGAATCATTATGTTTTACAGCTTATTGCAAAACCAAAAAGGATACAGGAGAAGCAACTCTTATTGAAAAGGTTTTTATGAAGTTTGTTTAAGAAAAAGCGAGCAGAGACCACAAAACTAACACGAAAAAAGTTAGAAAAACAAATCAAACAAGGCTATTTTTTGGAACTGATCTCAAACTGCTGAATCATACTTTTCAATCTGTATGTGAAATGAAATAATTTATTAAACCAAAATACACATTCATTCACACGTGTTTCTATTGGTATCTACTTTTCATAATTACTCTGTAGTTGTGTGCCTTGACGGTTGCTCCATATTCCTTTTCCGACGAAGGGTTCAAGTTAGCTGGATCAAGTGATATATCAAATTGATTGAAGAGATTTGCAAAGAAAATGAAGAGCTCCATTCGAGCAAGACCTTCTCCAAGACATTGTCGTTTTCCAATTGAAAATGGACAAAGTTCTTCAACTTTCATGAGTTGACCATCGTTGTCTAGGAATCGAGAAGGATTGAATTCCAATGAGTTTGCAAAAATCTGAAATTCTTTTTTCAAAGGTAGATACATCTCGTGGGACTGGGTTTTTTAAAATAACTTTTAAGAACTACCGAAGTCCTCAGAGAGGAGAACGTATAGTTCATTGAAAAAAACTCGCAAGTTATTCACCTTTTCAGAGTATAATACCGCACATATTTGTGGAAGTATAGTGGTTCCTTTTGGAATAGAATGATCATCAATAGTGACATCATCTGTTGTTTGATGCATAACATTCATCGGAACCAAGTTTGCCATTCTCTGTGATTCATTGATTGTTGCATTGATATAATTGAGTTTAGCCTTGTCTGATGTTGTAATAATCCGATCTGATCCAATTTCTCGATCTAATTCTTCATAGATCTTCTGTTTCACCTCAGGATTCAACATAACATACAGCAATGCCCAATATAATGTATTCGATGTTGTTTCCATTCCTGCCAGCCATAAGTCAAAACAAACACTCTCCAACTGAACTAGTTCATATCCTCCAAAGTTCGGTTCATGTTCATGTCTCTTTCTTTCTTTCAAAAACGCTTCCACATAATCCGAATATTCATCATCATCATAATCAATTGTCTCCAATTTTTCGTTGATTTGTTTTCTGAACAGATCAAATAAACTATTCCAATTATCGAGAATCACTGAAAAAAACAAAGATTTCCAAAGACGAAGAAACAAAAACTCACTTTTTTTGTAGTCTCTAATAATTGGTAATTTACCAGTCGAGGGGTACATCCCAATGAGCAGTCCAATCGGTTTACCGGCAACGTTCATATTTTTTGCCAATTTCTGTTTGAGAGTTAGGAATTCCTCCATATTTGTCTCATCATATCGATATCCAAATAATAGCGCATTGATAATACTACCAACCGATGCATCAAAAAGGTTCATCATATCAACAGGCTTATTATTCATTTTCTTGATCTGCTCACACAAGAATCGCATTTCTCCAATAATTTTTTCTTCCATGAGATTTTTTCCCAATCCAAAATCTCGTAAAACATGCAGAGCAAAACGACGTTGCTGTTGCCATCGTTCTCCAGATGATTCAATTATTCCATATGGTCCTTCTGAAAAATGAACCAACTTTCAAACATGATAGAGGACAAACTCACTTCTCATTTCAATGGACATTGGGAACTCCGGTCGTCCTACATAGTTGTTACCATCTTTGATAAAGTGTTGTTTGATGAGTTCCCAATCAGTCACCACAACCATTGGCATTTTAGCTACCCAAAATGTGTAAACAGGTCCAAATTGATCACTATAAAGAAAGACATAAATTAAAGAAGGATTTCATCCTATATTATTTTTCTAATATTAGAGGCAAGAAAAATGTTTGAAAGTAAGCCAAGACACTTTACTTTTTATTGTGTGGATTTGATCGTTTTTCAGGCTCCGGGACATTTTGCAGCCACCTATTTTAGGTCCAAACCCAGATTTCAATCAAATTTTCAAATAAAGAGGAATTTGAGTTTGACGAACGTCATGATAATGTTTATGTTGCACCGAAAAAAAATTATGCTTGAGTTTGTACCTGTTTCAAGTCCAAAATTAATTTATTTTCGGTTCAAGAATAAACGAAAAACATTTCAAAAAAGTCTATATCAGTCATTTGTGGACTTAAAACAGGTACAATTTCGAGCACAAATTCTTTTTCATGCGAAATGAGCATCATCATAACGTTCGCCATACTCAAATACCCCTTGTCTGAAAATTTCATCGACTTCTAGGTCAGTCAATTTTGGGCCTAAAATAAGTGAAAACTCAGATACAGCTCTTTTTTTGGTGAAAAGTGAACATCGCCATTATGTTTGGCGTACCCAAAAATCTTTGGTAACAAAATTTAAAAGCGGAGGGGGGGGGGGGATAAAGGAAATGGCCAAATTTATCTCATATGAAAGAGAACCTCCTGTACACATGGGATTTTCGTTCGAAAAGTGTAGTTTTCTAGAAAATTTTATTTCCATAGTTTTCTAATTCTCACGTTCATACGTGGTCATGAAATTTGGAAACTTTTTTCTGAGCCTGTCGGTGAAAAATCTATAGTGTTTCAGTACTATATGGAATGTGCTCTTTCATTTAAGATCAACTTGCCCATTGCTTTTACGTCCGTTTTTTACGGTGAAATAACATAGTTTTTTTTACGGTTTCTCACATATCAGCCATAACTCACGCGAGATTTTGCCATAGTTTGTATCCAGGTTTCAATTCCTTTTTCATCAAATATAGATTTCCAATAACAGGTAATGGAATAGGTCCAGGTGGATAGGGTCTTCTTTTCCACACAAGTTCATAGTATAAATAAGCCGCAATCAGAAATAGAAAAATGACTAGAATCATTTTTTCGTCCAGCAGAAATAAATTAAAATACCAGAATGAAAAAAAATCAACTATTTACTCTTTTCAAAGTGTCTCAATAGAGTTTGTTCAAGGCAGAGACCACAAACATAACACGAAAAAATTGGTCGAAAAACAAGTCGAGAAAAATGGTCGCGTTGTTTTTTTGGTAATGTTATCACATATGTTATTATCAGAAAAAAAAAAAATAATTTTCACCTGCAGGAAATGAAAAATTTAGCCAAAATAAAAATAATTGAAAATAAAAAATTACAAATCAATCTATTTTTCGTAATAATTTTGTATAATTATGTGTCATGACTTTTGATCTACATTTTTTCCCAGTTGGATCCCATCTGGATCCAGATCCCAGAATTTCTTCGCTATGATCATCAAAATCCATACAAAAGGACATTGTCTCTTTTTACAGCCGTATCAAAATAGTTCACGTTTACAACATTTACAAAGAACATACTTTTTTTCATTGACATTAATCAGAAATGTTCAATAACAATTAAAATTAGAACCACTGGCTTATATCAATGTCTAGATTTCATCATAACTTCAAAATTATGTGCCTTTACGGTGATTCCGAATTCTTTCTCAATTGAAGGACTTGGGTTCGATGGATCTAGTGATATATCGAATTGATTGAAGAGATTGGCAAAGAAAATAAACAGCTCCATTCGAGCAAGACCTTCTCCAAGACATTGTCGTTTTCCAATTGAAAATGGGACAAAGTTCTTCGACTTTCAAGAGTTGACCATCGTTGTCCAAGAATCGAGAAGGATTGAATTTCAATGCATTTGGGAACGACTGAAATTATCAAATTGTTTTAAACACATAGTTACAAAAATTCTGATTTTTTTAATCATGAAAATAAATACTTACCTTTTCCGAATACAAAACTGCGCAAATTTGAGGAAATATACCAGTTCCTTTCGGAATGAAATGTCCATCTATTGTAACATCTTCTGTAGTTTTATGCATAACGTTATTTGGGAGTAGATTAGCCATTCTCTGTGATTCATTGATTGTTGCATTTATATAATTGAGTTTAGCCTTGTCTGATGTTGTAATAATCCGATCTGATCCAATTTCTCGATCTAATTCTTCATAGATTTTCTGTTTCACTTCCGGATTCAACATAACATATAACAGTGACCAATATAATGTATTTGATGTTGTTTCCATACCAGCTACCCATAAATCGAAACATACATTTTCAAGTTGATTCAAATCATATCCCCCATAATTTGGTTCATGTTCATGTCTTTTTCTTTCCTTTAAGAATGCTTCAACATAATCCGAATATTCAACATCATCATAATCAATTGTCTCTAACTTCTCTTTGATCTGTTTTCTGAACATTCCGAACAAACTATCCCAATTTTCACGGATTACTATAAATAAGAAAACATAAGAAAAGAAGAGAAAACTTTGACTCACTATTGTTGTACTCTTTTATTACTGGTAGTTTACCAGACCAAGGATACATTGCCATAATCATTCCAATTGGTTTACCAGCAATACTGAAGTGATTTGTCAATTTTTGTTTGAGAGTTAGGAATTCCTCCATGTTTGTCTCATCATATCGATATCCAAATAATAGCGCATTGATAATACTACCAACTGATGCATCGAAGAAGTTCATCATATCAACAGAATTGTCGTTGACTTTTTTGATTTGATCACACATGAAGCGCACCTCTCCAATCACTCTCTCCTCCATCAAATTCTTTCCCAATCCAAAATCTCGTAAAACATGCAGAGCAAATCTACGTTGTTGTTGCCATCGATCCCCATATGCCTCTATGATTCCATAAGGGCCTTCTGAAAAAGCAGCAAAATTCTTAACTACTCGGATAATTTCCCGCAGTCGAGCCGCAATCGTTGCGGACTGCCCGCAACTATTGCGGGCAAAAAATAAGCAGAATCGAGTAGCCGAAAAAATTGAAAAGTTGAGAGATATTTCCGCAGCGACTGCGGGGTGGTTGCGGCTAGTTTGTTTGCCCGCAGCTACTGCGGACACCAAAAAAGCGACGCTTTTGACTTTACGTCAGTGATGAGCATTGCCGGCGTCTTTAATTTTAATTTTGAAAAAATATTTTTTTTTTTTCGTTTTTTCGTAAAACTGCCAATTTCGACGCGCGTTCAACTGATTGATCGAGGAGAATGGTGAGTTGTTAACATAATTCCGTATAATATATTGAGAATTGCAGGACTTTTCACACCATTTATTAATTTCTTCTGATTCTGAAGTAGAAGAAGAAGAGGACGAAGGTGAGAAATTGAATACATACACACATAGGGTGACATTTTTCAGTTTTTGAACGAAATGGCCAACCTCGTTCTACATATGTCGGTGCTGAAGGTAACTTCTATAAAAGTTTTCAAATGATGAAATATGTTTTCTACAGATTGCAATTTTGTGGTTGCCGATTCTTTTTTATCTGACGATTTCAGTGATGAAATC
>LR548707.1:236463-271642 GCA_900536415.3 Caenorhabditis sp. 38 MB-2015
TTTTTTTTTTTTCGTTTTTTCGTAAAACTGCCAATTTCGACGCGCGTTCAACTGATTGATCGAGGAGAATGGTGAGTTGTTAACATAATTCCGTATAATATATTGAGAATTGCAGGACTTTTCACACCATTTATTAATTTCTTCTGATTCTGAAGTAGAAGAAGAAGAGGACGAAGGTGAGAAATTGAATACATACACACATAGGGTGACATTTTTCAGTTTTTGAACGAAATGGCCAACCTCGTTCTACATATGTCGGTGCTGAAGGTAACTTCTATAAAAGTTTTCAAATGATGAAATATGTTTTCTACAGATTGCAATTTTGTGGTTGCCGATTCTTTTTTATCTGACGATTTCAGTGATGAAATCAACAATGGGAACTATTCGGATGAAAATGATGAGCACGCTTATGATAGCGAATCCGTTGGAATCGAAGTTCAAGATGATGATATCTTTGATTCAATGGATGACCACTGGCCGAACGGTGAAAGAGAAAATAGATTAGGTGGGTTGCTGAACTAACTAAGCTTCGCGATCAGTACACTCTATTCAATGAGAAAATATTCCCTGAAAAACTGACTGAAATAATGTAAGTTGTTGACTCTCACGATTCATGTTCTAAATAATTGGTTCAAGGTATGAGATAAAAACTGCTGTATACGATCCGAGCAAAAATGTCTTCATTCGTAGAAAGGTAGGGAATGAGCAAGTTGATTTTCAACAATTTTCATAAGTTCAGAGAGACGGAAAGAACACAACAACAGCTGCCAAAAGGAAGTTGCCATAGAAATCGATGTTATTGTGTGGTTTTGGGCCTTTCAACTTTTTATATGCTTTTCTTGTTACGATTTTTGTTGCGATTTTTTGTTATTTCTGTTTTTTCTAAATAATGAACATTTCTTCCTTTCGAGCTTTACCCGCAACCGTCCCGCAATCATTGCGGTTTTACCCGCAACTGCCCCGCAGTCGCTGCGGCTTTACCCGCAACCGTCCCGCAATCATTGCGGTTTTACCCGCAACTGCCCCGCAGTCGCTGCGGCTTTACCCGCAACCGTCCCGCAATCATTGCGGTTTTACCCGCAACTGCCCCGCAGTCGCTGCGGCTTTACCCGCAACCGTCCCGCAATCATTGCGGTTTTACCCGCAACTGCCCCGCAGTCGTTGCGGCTTGGTTGCCCGCAAAACTGCGGGCAAGACCCGCAGAACTGCGGGCAGAGTCCGCAATAGTTGCGGGGAATCATCCGAGTTGTTACGATTTTTGTTGCGATTTTTTGTTATTTCTGTTTTTTCTAAATAATGAACATTTCTTCCTTTCGAGCTTTACCCGCAACCGTCCCGCAATCATTGCGGTTTTACCCGCAACTGCCCCGCAGTCGTTGCGGCTTGGTTGCCCGCAAAACTGCGGGCAAGACCCGCAGAACTGCGGGCAGAGTCCGCAATAGTTGCGGGGAATCATCCGAGTACATATGATAAAATGCGGACGTACTTCTCATTTCAATAGATATTGGGAATTCCTGTCGTCCAACGTATTTGTTACCATCCTTGATAAAGTGTTGTTTAATGAGTTCCCAATCAGTCACCACAACAACTGGCATTTGAGCGAACCAAAATGTGTAAACTGGTCCAAACTGATCACTAGATAAAAAACTTCAGCTGCGGTTTATCAGATATTTACAACTCACGTAAGATTTTGCCATAATTTGTATCCAGGCTTCAATTCTTGCTTCATCATGTGAAGGTTTCCAATAACAGGAATAGGAGTAGGTCCAGGTGGATAGGGTCTCCTCTTCCATACAAGTTCATAGTATAAATAACCAGCAGTCAAGATGAGACAGATGAAAAGAATCATTTCATCATCCAGATACCTCAAAATGTCGGAAATAAATAGGAGAAAAATAGTCTTATCGACGTTTCTTGATAGAGTTTGTTTAAGACGAGCAGAGACCACAAACATAACACGAACAATAGGTGAAAAAAATGAACTAGGTTGGTTCAATGTTTAGTTCGTTAGATGATTCTTGATACATATAGAACAGTTTTTTTTGAGTTTTCAATCGAATTTATAGGAACACAAATATATTGGAAAATCAAAAATAAATTGTGAACAACAATAAACATTCATAGTTTGAAAAACATTGGAAATTATCACAGAACTCGCACTTCAATGTCTAGATTTCATCACAACTTTATAATTATGTGCTTTGACTGTAACTCCAAATTCTTTTTCAATTGAAGGATTCGGATTACTTGAATCTAGTGATATATCAAATTGATTAAAGAGATTTGCGAAGAAAATGAATAGTTCCATTCGAGCAAGACCTTCTCCAAGACATTGTCGTTTTCCAATTGAGAATGGACAGAGTTCTTCGATTTTTAAAAGTTGACCATTGTTAAAGATACCTAGCCAATTGGAAAAATTATTTTTACACTAAAAATTTCAAAACCAAACAAACAAGCTTGTTTGCTCCATTGAGAACAAAAATTCGTTTGGACTACGGTAGTTGTGTATTTACGGAATTTACGGCGTCCCAGCGATTTTGAAAAAAGGATATTTATTTTTTTTCCTCGGTAAATCACAAAATTTTTGAAAACTCATGGAAAGATGAACAAAAATGTTTTAATCACTAAAAAATGATTTCCAACTGTCTAGGTGTCTTTAAGGAATCGAGACGGGTTGAATTTCATAGCGTTCGGAAATATCTGAAATTAGCTATGGTGAGATCAGACAATTTATTGTCGTCTCATCTTTTCTGAGTACATCACAGTACTAATTTGAGGGATTACACCAGTTCCTTGTGGAATGAAATGTCCATCTATAACAACGTGTTCAGTAGTTTGATGTATGAGATTCATTGGAAGTAGATTGGCCATTCTCTGTGATTCATTGATTGTTGCATTTATATAATTGAGTTTAGCCTTGTCTGATGTTGTAATAATCCGATCTGATCCAATTTCTCGATCTAATTCTTCATAGATCTTCTGTTTAACTTCAGGATTCAACATAACATATAACAATGCCCAATATAATGTATTCGATGTTGTTTCCATACCAGCTACCCATAAATCGAAACATACATTTTCAAGTTGATTCAAATCATATCCCCCATAATTTGGTTCATGTTCATGTCTTTTTCTTTCCTTCAAGAATTCTTCCACATAATCAGAATATTCATCATTATCGTAATCTATTGTCTTCATTTTTTCTTCAATTTGCTTTCGAAACAAATCAAGTAATCCAGCCCAATTATCAACCACAATTTTCTTGTGTTTCTTCAAAAATGGTAACTTCCCAGCCCATGGATACATTCCAATAATTCCACCAATGGGTTCTGCCGCAATTTTGAAATGTTTGTTCATTCGATCTTTGAGCATCAAGAACTCATCGATATTTGTCTCATCATACCGATAGCCAAATAAAAATACATTGATAATACTTCCAACAGCAGTATCGAACAAGTACATCATATCAATTGGTTCATTTTCTATTTTGCGAATCTGATCCCTCATTGAAAGCATTTCTCCAATTATTTTTTCTTCCATCAAATTTTTTCCTAATCCGAAATCTCGTAGAATATGCAATGTGAAACGACGTTGTTGAATCCATCGTTCACCATAAGATTCTATCACTCCATAAGACCCTTCTGTAAATGATTGAACGATTTTTGACCTATAAAACGGACTCTCACTTCTGATTTCCATGCTTAATGGAAAAACAGGTCTTCCAGCAACC
The DNA here is from genome assembly GCA_900536415.3 of Caenorhabditis sp. 38 MB-2015. Classification (NCBI taxonomy): domain Eukaryota; kingdom Metazoa; phylum Nematoda; class Chromadorea; order Rhabditida; family Rhabditidae; genus Caenorhabditis; species Caenorhabditis quiockensis. The sequence continues at coordinate 240,194 of LR548707.1, forward strand.
GCGTTACCATCTTTGATGAAATGTTCTTAGAGAAGATACCAATCTGTGACCACAACCATTGGCATATGAGCCACCCAAAATGTATATACTGGGCCGTACTCTTCACTGTGAGAAAAATTTCAAAAAATGTATTAAAAAATGATTTCATACCTCACACACCCTGTTAAAAGGTAAAAAGGTGAGAGGGAGAACGTGATGTGTAGACGCAGACAAACTCATTAGAGCGAAAATACACATGTTCATTTCCAGTTTTTATTGCAAAAAAATTGATGTTTTGCTCATCAGTTCACGTTTTTTTTTCGATCGAACAAAAAAACGTGTATTTTTTGTGTTTCTTTCTGGAAAATCCACAGAAAATTGTATTTTATTTTGAAAATGAGAGGGCCAACAACAAAAACGTGAAGTTAAATGTGCGAAATGTTGATTCTTTTTGAGAGAAGGCGATTTCAGTGAAAAAGAGCGTTCTTGCTCCGGTGAACGTGTCTGCATCTCCACTCACGTCCTCCCTCTCACCTATTTCCCATTTTTCATTGGGCCAACATGATGTGCCTCAGTCTATTCCACATTATATCCTGGTTTAACTTTATCATTCATTAAATATAAATTCCCAATAATTGGTAATGGCAATGGCCCAGGTGGCAATCCACATCTTCTCCAGTATAATTGATGAAATAAATAAAAAATAAAAAAAGTTATAAATAACACCCAAAACATTGTAAATAGATGAATGATAACCTGTTATCAGAGAAATGATCTGTGTTATTTTGCAGGTCCTACACCCATTCCGTTTATTGGAAATGTTCATCTTCTCGGAAGTTATCCAATCCCAGGATATGAAATGTGGCAGGATCTTTCGAAGAAGTTTGGACCGATTTATACATTCTGGTTGGGTTATTTGCCAATGGTTGTTGTGACAGATTGGGAGCTGATTAAGAAGCATATCATTAAGGAAGGACACCTGTTCACAGGACGGGAACAAATACCAGTCTCTATGGAAATGAGAGGTTTTTACTTGGTTTGAGAATTTTGAAGTCTGTTTTTTTTTTGAGGCGGAAGTTATGGAATCATCGAAACATTCGGAGATCGATGGATCCAACAGCGTCGATTTGCTATACATGTTCTACGGGATTTTGGAATGGGAAAGAAATTGATGGAAGAGAAAATCATATGTGAAGTCCATTCGATGATTGATCTTCTGAAAAAACAAACTGAAACTCCTATTGACATGATGAACATTTTCGATACATCTGTTGGCTCGATTATCAACAATATTTTATTCGGATATCGATTTGATGAGAAGAACATGGATGAATTCCTGACACTTAAAGGAAGATTAGATAAACATGTGAAGATTGCGATGACTCCAGTTGGAATTTTGATTGCGATGTTCCCATTTCTTGGAAGCTTCCCATATTTTAAGGATAAGAAAGCGCGTGAGTTGAATTTTTTCAATGTTTTGCATAACCAGCGCAAAGTGGTTAACTTCATACGTATACTAACTTCAAAATTCGACAGAAGGCGTACCAACGCATTGGTTATCGGTTCCAAAAGTTACCAAACTTTTTGAGAAAAATTTTATCGAAGTTTGATGTTCAAAAACCTTATTTTGACCCAAAAAAACTTGTCATCATCGAGATTGTTTTTGTGCCCCAAAAGTAGTTTTTGCGCCTAACAACTAACTCTCCGTGACACTTTTCAATTTCATTCATCGTATTCTCTTGAGAATTAATTTTCGTTTCATGCTCTCTTTTTTGAGTGTGTATATGAGAAAAGTATCAACAAAGAACTATATGTTCGGAAAAGAACCTGTCTCAAGTTTTTGAGATTCAGAAAGTTAGGTTAAAACTTTATTTCAGTGATGATGGACAATATCGGAGGACTATTCAAAATGTTTCGGAGAATAGCAGAGGAGAAGAACAGTACAATCGACTATGATAATGAAGAGTATTCTGATTATGTGGAAGCATTTTTGAAGGAAAGAAAGAGACATGAACATGAACCAAATTATGGAGGGTATGAAATGGAACAATTGGAAAGTGTATGTTTTGATTTGTGGGTGGCTGGAATGGAAACAACATCGAATACATTATATTGGGCATTGTTGTATGTTATGTTGAATCCTGAAGTTAAACAGAAAATCTATGAAGAATTAGATCGAGAAATTGGATCAGATCGGATTATTACAACATCAGACAAGGCTAAACTCAATTATATAAATGCAACAATCAATGAATCACAGAGAATGGCCAATCTCCTTCCGATGAATCTCCAGAGAAAAACCACAGAAGAGGTCAAGCTTGGTGATTTCACAATTCCTGCCAACACAGTAGTTCTTCCCCAAATAAGTTCAGTTCTCTATGATGAACGATACTTTCCAAAACCTCTCGAGTTTAATCCATCTCGATTTCTTCAAAATGACCAGCTTCAAAAAATCGAGCAATTCGTCCCATTTTCAATTGGAAAACGACAATGTCTTGGAGAAGGTCTTGCTCGAATGGAGCTCTTTCTTTTCTTTTCCAATCTCTTCAATCAATTTGAGGTTTGTCATTCCACGCACAAAATGTTCTCATCATTTAAACGAGAAAAAGTTTCAGATTTCACCCGATCCTTTTGGCAGTGTGCCGAGTGTCGAAAAAGAGATAGGCCTAGCTGTTCGTGCGAAAAATTTCAAAATAGTTTTGAAATCTCGTTAGACTTTTCTATTTGTCTAAAATGAATGTTTGTTCAGAAGAAATAAAAAAGAAGAAGTCTTGTTGTTTCATTCATTTCTCTCCACGGAAAAAAAACTCAGCGAACATCGACCACCTGCGCACCCATTAATCATTCCTGTGGTGCATAGGGGCTACAAATGACCTGTTTTTGAACTTTGATTGATACTAAATATAGACATGGTTTTCAATTCATACTTAATCAACTAGCTATTCTCAAGTATTTTTTCATTTTTCTTCTTTTTCTCAATAAATAGTATATCCTCTCTATCTATTTTTTTCTCAAAGCAAAAAAAAAAAACAAAGTTCTCTCCCAGACGTTTATTTTTCCAATAAAAAGAACAATAAACAGAAATATATATATATATATATACATATATATTTATATACAAAAAGGTCTATGTTTATTTATTTGTGCACCACCTTCATTCACCCATCTGTGACCATTCTTCATCTCTTTTTCTCTGCGTCTCTCTCTTCTCTCTATTACCCTTTTCTCGCTTCCCTATAAGCTTTCCGGCGTTTTTTTTCTGTTGTTTTGGTTCGCCGAAAATTGTTGGATGTTCTATTCAGATGACTGTTTCTTATAATCAAGACCTTTCGAAAACATCGACGACTTTTGAGAATTTCGTGAAATTGCAATTACGATGGAGGGGATCGATATGGAAAAGTGTTATGAAGGTGAGTCGGGGAAATTTGGCGGGAAAACAGGGAGGGCTATTTTTTGAAGAGAACGTATATCTTTTTCAAGAGATTACTGTTTCAATGAAAACAATGGGATCTAAATTAGGCGTTTTTCCCTGTTTGAAGATTCAAGATATTATTTTTTGAGCATGTTAGCCCAAATCAAAGAGCCCCAACAATTGTTCACTAAAATTCTCCCAGTTTGTGGAACGCTGGACCGAAATTTTTAAACAATTAATTTTCAAAATGTCAAAAAGAGATCCAAAATACCGTATTTTCTCTAATATAAGGGCATGCCCTTCTATTTTTCAACCCATTATTTCTAGTATTATTATAATAGAAAAACTCTATTCCTAGAGGTTCCCAATCCGTTTTTGATGATTCACTGAATGAGTTAACACTTTAATGGAATTTAGCAACAAAATCGACACGCTAAAAATGAATAATAATTTTTTCAAATGCTCAAATCAGAACTGTCCCGAGTGTCCTTATATTAGAGGTGCCCTCCAGCTGGAGATGCCCTTATAATAGAGTAAATACGATAACCAAATGTGGTCATTTTTTATGACATAGTTCGATTTTTTGAGATAAAACTTTCGATTCTTATCAACCGCACTTTGTTTATGCTAAAATTGAAATTTTTTTGAAAGTAATTGGTTGTTTTATCAAAATATAAAAATTCGTTATTTTTGTCGTATGTCACCTACATAGGCTTTGTCATATGAGCTTGAGCTTGTTTTTTTTTCGATCTCCAAGTTTCATTTTGGGAATGTTAAATTTTTGGAAAAACGGCCGTAACTATAGTGATTTGAAAATGCGTAACTATGGTGACAAGTTTTTAGGTTTAAATAGACTCAAAGCTTATAAAATGTCTAATTCGAACTTGGACACCTGAAAACAAGGATTCGAAAGTAAAAACTGCTAAACAAGGGCCCAATAACATTGAAAATGGCATCATAGTATTTTCAGCTTACATGTTACAGAGATCTAGAAAAATTACAAGGGTATTAAAAATGTAGAGGTTCTTGGATGTCACAAGATTTTCAGAGAAAAACGAATATTTTTTTTTAAATTTTGACCCTTGTTTTTCCTAGGAAACCCTTCATTAGACTAGAACCATTCTGTTGTTACCATTGTTGGGTAGTTCTAAATTTCAAACCATGTAGAGTTTTGATAACTTCTAACCCCATTTCAACCACCATGTTCTATCAAAGATCACTAAAAAACAATTTTCAGGAGCTCTTCATATTCTCAGTCGCATTCTCAGTAGTCACTGCAATATACCGTACTGAATATGTTTTAGAACCAAAACAAAGAGAGTAAGTTATCCTTCCTAAATATCTCTTACACAAAATTTTACATACACATTTCTAGGTTTTGGGACAACTTTGCTGCTCTCTTCGATCAAAAACTGGACTATATACCTCTCACTTTTATGCTAGGATTTTTTGTAACTATCATTGTCAATCGATGGAATGATATATTTTTGAATATTGGATGGGTCGACAAGTAAGTTTCGTGTTTTTCAAAAGGTCACTATCGTTTACCTTTTTTATTTCCAGTACTGCTCTACTTATTGCCACTTATATTCGGGGTAGTGATGAGAAAAGTCGGATGTTGAGACGGACTGTGCTACGGTATATGGTTTTGACTCAAGCAATTATATTTCGAGATATTAGTATGCAAGTGAAACGGAGGTTTATGCACTTGGAAGCATTGGTCGCGTCTGGTAAGTATGGGTACTGTAGAAAGTAGATTTTTACAAAAAACAAGAAGGAGGAACACAGTTTTTTATTCAAAAAATGTAATGCCTCATTGAACATCTGTGGTCTCAATCTATTCATTGTTAGTCATACCTTTTGTATGGTGTTTTGTAGTTTGGAACAATTTTTGGAACACGAAATTTTCACGTGAAATTTCAGTGTTTTTCGGGCTTTGAAACCAGTTCCACTTGAGGAGATTCGATCAGATTCGATCTAATTTACGAGGGATGAAAAATGAATAATAAGGAAATGCGTGTTAAGAGAAAATTAATAGGAAAACTCCAAGACGCTGAGATGGAATTTATTAGGCCGAAACTCACAAGGGTACTAAGGCACAACGTCAGATATATCTTAAGGATACTTTGTCAATCGAAAAATCAAGGTTTGTCAAATAAAATGTATGCCTAGAAACGTATTATAAAGGATAACAGCCTAGAAAATATTTTTTCAATGTCAAAAAACTTGTTATGAAAATTGTGGATGCTGAAAAATGTTGAATCGACTAATATTTTGAACTTCGAATGGCTTCTCAATGTTTTTTTGGTCTATTTGTCATGTTACTCGCAAATAAATATGATAAATCACCTTCAGAAAGCAAACAATGATGACAGAAGGGTCTCATCAAAACAAAAAAAATGTGGGAGGTTTTTTGTTGTGTTTGAAATTGTGTTTGAAATTCTTTCACTTTGACCTGCTATTTCGCAGGTTCAAACTACGCACAATACCCTGGCAGCCCTGTTTTTCAAAATGTATAAAACTCTCCACTCTTCACACACTCTCTCGCTTTTTGTGTGTTGGCATTTTTCTTTTTTTTTCGGCCAAAATTTTATAATCACTTTTTTCGCACATGGAAAGCGACTTTTAAAAAACACAGATATATTGACCTTGTAGAGAAAAACGAGCTCTATCGATTGGTATACAATTCGAGTACTGATTTTCTGAAATGAAATTTTAAACGAATGAAAACTGTCCGGCTTGTGAAATTACAAAAATCGGCCGTTTTTGAAAACGCTTTATTTTAAAAATTACTAGGACCAAAATGAAAAATGTGCCAAATATAATTTGTTCAGTTTTTCTTTGCCTACAAAATGGTATAAAACAAGTTTCATGAAATAGAAAAACCATGAAGGAGACCTAAATCAAAGTTGTAAAAAGGTGTGAAAATATGACACCTTCCACTGCTTGCTCTTTGACCACGTGACAGAAATCTGTCAGGAAACGAAAAAATAAGTCCGTATAGACATTTTGTAGATCTTTTCACGAACTACAAGATGTGATGTTTGGTTATTTTTATAGACAAGAACTAAAAAAGTAACAGGTTGTAAACTATAATGCTAAAGAAGCAAACAAAAGAGATTTTGAACGTTTTTGAGGTGTTTGCAGTTTAGTAATTTTTTGAGATTCATCGGAAATGTAAAAATTTTTGAAAATACATGGTTTGTAGAGAATTACATGCCGAACAAAGTGGTATATAGCAAATGAAATTAATTTCTAAAATGTTGAAGAATTCGGCTGTCAAAGTTACTAGTTTTTGTGGAGTGTCGTTTTCTTTTATAAAAACAGGAATCGAAAATTGGTTTATCAGGTTTTGTAGGCCTTTTTAAGAGCTTTATTTCTATGTATTGACATGATATTTTGTAGTACGTTTCAGTCAAACTAAAACGATAGAAAGTAAAGAAAACGACACTCCACAAAAACTAGTAACTTTGACAGCCGAATTCTCCAACATTTTAGAAATTAATTTCATTTGCTATAAACCACTTTGTTCAGCATGTGATTCTCTACCATGTATTTTCAAAAAATTTTACATTCTCGATAAATCTCAAAAAAATTACTAAACTGCAAACACCTCAAAAACGTTCAAAATCTGTTTGCTTCTTTAGCATTATAGTTTGCAACATGTTACTTTTTTAGTTCTTGTCTATAAAATTTGGCACATTTTTCATTTTGGTCCTAGTAATTTTTAGAATAAAGCATTTTCAAAAACGGCCGATTTTTGTAATTTCACAAGCCGGACAGTTTTCATTCGTTTAAAATTTCATTTCAGAAAATCAGTACTCGAATTGTATACCAATCGATAGAGCTTGTTTTTCTCTACAAGGTCAATATATCTGTGTTTTTTAAAAGTCGCTTTCCATGTGCGAAAAAAGTGATTATAAAATTTTGGCCGAAAAAAAAGAAAAATGCAAACACACAAAAAGCGAGAGAGTGTGTGAAGAGTGGAGAGTTTTATACATTTTGAAAAACAGGGCTGCCAGGGTATTGTGCTACGGATTTTTTTCAGATGATCAATGTCAAATAATATCATATAAAATGTACAAGATTGAAAAAATTTCAGACAAAAACCCACACTTCAAAAATGTAAATGAGAAGTACTCAGTTTCATTGTTTTATTCGCTGCTTGCAAATTCAATACTCTAACCAATAGGAACCGTTTCTAACTTCAGAATTTATCATGAAGTGCAGCTGAATTTTATCATGAAGTGCAACTTTTTCTATAAAATTACTGATTTTTCTCTAGAATAAATCTCACTCCCACGTTGTGTGTTTTATTTTGAGAAGCTTTGTAACATTTTTGCAGTTTTATTTGTCATGTGGCAATAAAAGTTTTGATTGAAAAAATATTTGAAAAATTCTAAAAGCAAAAATATGACGTTTCAATAAACAAATTTCATATCGCCCAACAGGGGAAACAACGAACTTTACTTGCTTTTTTTTCAGGTTTGATGCTCGATGCGGAACGCGAAAAATTCAGCGAGCTCAACATCAAACAAAAGAAATACTTCCTCCCGATCCAATGGTGTTTTTCACTTCTCTACGAAGCTCGAGCTCAGGGGAAAATTGGAGCAGATGTGATGTTGAATGAACTCATCAAAAGTGTCGGCGATTTTCGAAGAGGTCTTGGTCAATTATGTAATTATGATTGGGTTCCAATTCCATTGGTCTATCCTCAAGTTGTATTTTTGGCTGTTCGGATATACTTCTTCTTATGCTTAATAGCTCGACAATCTGTTCTTATTGATGGAGAAGCACCAAAAGATGCAAATCCAATATATCCACTCGTACCCTATATCATGACATCACTTCAATTTATGTTCTATGTTGGTTGGATGAAAGTAGCAGAAAGTCTTATGAATCCACTTGGAGAAGATGATGATGACTTCGAATGTAATTACCTAATCGATCGAAATCTGGCAGTTGGTCTAGCTATTGTGGATGATTGTTACAATGATACACCTCCCCTTCAAAAAGATGTATTCTGGAGTGCCGAAGTGGTCGAACCTTTATATTCGGCTGATACTGCTGGAATTCATATGAATCCACAAGTTGGATCAGCGGCGAATTTTGAGTAAGTTCTGAGAAACAAGAAATTTAAAGGGGGGGGGGTATGGTGACTTTGCAAGTTGTTCTTAAATTAATCAGCATACTCGATTTAGTAAAACCCCCAAAGAATTTTTTACCGGAACGTCTAGGAAAAAAGTTACAAACTTTGGGACCACGTATTGCTAGCTATACGTGCTAGTTTGGAATGTTTGGAATAATAGCACGTATACGTTCAAAAAAAATTTGAAATTTTTTTTTCGAAAACCAGACTTTTCGGGGAAAATTCCTTTGGAGGTTTTACAATATTGATGGTGCTTTTTCTTTTAAGATCAACTTGCAAAGTCACCATACCCCCCCCCCCCCCCCCCTTTAAGACAAAAATATCATTTGATAGAATTTTGAACGTTAAAAAACATCACGTTTTCAATATTTGCCAAATTCTCAATAAGAAAATTTCAGTTCCATTGTTTCTAGCTAAAAATGCAAATTTTGAGAGCTAGAAACCATAGGGTAATCAAGAATGAAACATAAAGTGAATTTTCAGAAAATACGATCATTTTCCAGATTTATATAAAACTAGTATTCTAGAAAAAGTCAAAATAGAAAAGTTAATTCTAGTTTGGTTTAGCTAACAACACGATATTTGTAATTTTTAGAATCTTTTTTTTTTTTAATGTTGACTTTGCCAATGGGAACTTCAAAGCTGAAAGTTGGGAATTGAGGATTGTATTTGGCAAAAACTGATAACGAAATGTTGATCAGCGTGCAAAAAATTCATCGAATAAAATATATCTTGTTCGAAAACCGGATCTAGTCAATTGTTCTGAAATTTCTAAATTAGGTTACCAGGTTTTCGAATTCTCATTTTCTTAAAATTCCAAAATATTCCCCAAAAACATCTATCATATTTTCAGAACCAATGAAAATGAGATTGTGATGATGCCCCACAACGATGTTATCGAAGAATTCGACGATGACATGGATCCAGAAAACGGTCCAAATCCCCGTGTCCTTCCACGTGTCATCTCTGTTGTATCAGTCAACAGAAATTGCGAAAGTCGATCAAGTATAACAAGTCGCAATCGAAATGCCGGTGGAATCATTGACCGATTGAAAAATATCGGTGGCGGATCGCGAAAAATCAATCGACCTGGAAGATTGTTCGGCTCATCGCAATGTTCAATTAACACTATCGCAGCGGGAAGTTCACAAAGTATATTGGAAGATTTGGCAGATGAAGCAGCGAAGAATAATCAAGCACTTCTGACACCTGATGATTTCGCCACATCACCCCGAAGAACCCCAATTGATGTTCTGACATCAGTACCTGAAGAAGATGAAGAAGCACAAAAGACAAGAACGTCGGTAGATTTTCGAAAATGGCAAGAGATGATGAAAAAAGAAGAGGAGGAAAAGAAGCAGAAATTAAAGGAGCGGAAGGATGATGATATCGATGAATAGTTATTATTATTGTATTTTTAAAAGTATTTTAGTATTTTGAGAACCTGTACAATTTCATTACGAGTATTATTATTATTAGCAAGTTTTATTTTATTTCAAAGAAAAAACAGAAAATTAAATAAATAAATAAATCTCAATTTTGACCAGTATTTTTGGAAGAAATGAAAGACTAGATAATGAAATGAATAGAGAAAGCACCAAAATGAAAACATGAAGAAAGGGGCTAGAGCTCGGTGGATTGTAGATTCTCGGGAATTGGCGGTGGTGGCGGGGGATGTCGTGCGATCGGAACATCACCATATACTGCCGACTTTGTCATTTGATTCGGTCGACCTAATGTGACGGTGTGTACTGTGGATGCTTGCGCGGAAATGTGTCGCAGTTTTCGCTCGTAGTTGTTTCGTTGACGACACCAAATACACATGGCGATGATGAAGACGAGGAAGAAGATTAGAATTGTGAAAATGATGATTTGTGGCATTTTTGATTGAATGGGGATTGGTGAGAAGGCTTCGCGGAGACCGTAGGTTGTTCGGAGATCTTTTCGAGATTCAGAGTTGGACGTCATCAGAAGGCTGAAATTGAGAATTTGAACAAATTTTTGTGGCTTATTATTAGTACAACTTTCTGAATGTTTTGTTCAAACAGATTTGAAGTTTCGAAAACAAGAGCGCAAAAGGGACTCGTTTTAGATCTGTGGCCAAAATCTGATCTGACCAAGATCTGGATACTTGGACATCACTGAATAAGAGATATGTTTCCACATTAGACCGAAGAGCATATAAAAAGGGCACATTATTCAAAGTAAAATGCTCGGTGGGTTTTACCATTAAAAATTAATACATTTTGAATTAAAAACAAATCACCTAAATCGGAATGAATACCTGGAAATGAATATTCCTGAAAACGGTCTGAAGACTCAAAAAGAATTCCTATTATGGTTCGATTTACTGCCCGATTCAAGAAAAAATAGATACAGATTCCTTTTTTCGGGTTACCTAGTCTATTTTAATAGACCGGTTTCAGGAATATTCATTTCCAGGTCCGATTTATGTAAGTGATTTGTTCTAATTTGAAATTTACAAATTCTTTTTGGGTAAAAACTCTCCTAGCGTTTTACTATAAATAATGTGCTCTTTTGTTCAAGAACAACATGTCAACTCCCTTTACCCCAAATTTGAAAATTTTTTTTCATGCTCGAATAATCGTAATCCAAGATCACTAAGAAACAACTCACTTGACAGCTCGATCAACGTTTGCAAATGTCCCATCCTCCTCGATAAAATGTACCAACATCAATGAGAAATTGGAATTCTGTCGACATTTATCAACAATCGCTTGAAGACCCGTTGCATTTGACAATTTACTGAAACAACCCTCAATATTTATACCCTTCAAAGCTGATCAGAACTCACTCTCCAATAACCTTCTCATTTTTCATAATCAATTCAAATGGTGCATCAAATACCAGTTCAGTTTGTTGAGCATAAGTGACAACAGAAATACTAACACTACACGTGTCCTCATGACCCGCCGAATCGGTCACAACTACATTGAATTGATACGAAGGCTCTTTGAGCAATTCCATTGAACTAATCTCTCCAGTCAAAGTGTCGATTGATAATGGAGAATCATCGGTGGAGAATGTTTGACTTGGAGTTCGAATAAATCCACGGATATGATACTTTAAGCCATCGATCTCTTCATCTAAATCAGTTGCAGTAACTGTTAGAACTGGTCCAGTGCTCTGTCCTTGAACAATCGTTGTCGTATATACCTTCTGGTTGAACTTCGGGAAATTGTCATTGACATCAATCACATCGATCAACGCCACAATTGTCCCGTTTGTCGGCTTATGAGGGTCTCGACACGATAAATGACAATCATAAGCTGTTATCGTGATCTGATGTTGTTTCTGATGTTCGCGATCAAAACTGCTATTCGTATATAAGATAGGAAGTGTTGGATCATCAAATATAAACATCGGAGTGTCTGTTGTGTAACATACTTTAGTGTTATCAGAATGGAAATCTGAATCAAGAGCAGCGGGGATTCTACCAACTTGACGACGACCTTTCTCATTTTCGATGACTGTCAATCGAACATCTTGTTTGGGGAACATTGGACAGTTATCATTGCGATCATTCACTGAGATGAACAAATGTGTTGATGCGCAATTATCAACTCGGCATGCCAAAATCTTGATCTCGTGCACTGTCTTCTTCTCGAAATCGAATGGTTGTTTTGCTGTTAATATCCCCAAGTCCTTGTCAATATTGAACATTTGCCAATCTTTTTTGAACATCTCGTCTAGTCTAAATGTCACATTTTCAGCATTTTCTTCTTCCAGCACTTTCACACGGAGCAATTCATCATAAACAATGTTCTCATCGAAATAATGGATTGAGTTCTGCTTCGGTGAAATGACCAAAGGATTATGATGGGTATTCTTGGCTGGATAGACAGTCACACAATATGGAGATGTTGTGGTTTTGGAGGTGTCTCTTGCTGTAATTGTTGAGCAGAGTCGTTGACCAGCGTAGCCTGTAAGGGGAGCATCGACTAGTAATCGGAAAGTGTCGTCGACACGGAACATTGTGCTGTTGATATCCACATTGACTGTTTGTTTTCCATTTTCATCGGCGTCGGTGATGAGGAGAACAGTGACAACGGTTCCGATTGTCGCATCTTCTCCAACATTGAGATGAGTGAGATCGGAGTTGTGAATAACTGGAGCATTATCATTGACATCGATTACATATACAGTAACCTGAAACAGAAAATATTTGTCGGAAATAAATTTTATGAGGACTAGGCGAGACTTGGACCTTGAGAAAGTTGATGAAACATGTTAATTTTTCGGATATTCGCCCGAAACGGCCTGAGCCAGCCTTGCTTCATACGGAACATCGAGATCTATTGAGATCTCGTTTTTTAGTAAAATAAAACATTTTGAGTGAATTATTTATACGTGGCCTTTATTTATAGAATCGCTTGAAAAGTTTAACATTCTTATTTCTCGTTTTAGTTTTGAAAACGAGCTGCTTGCCGATTTTTGGAGAATAAAAAACAACTCTGGTTTTCGTGTTTTTTGTCTCGGTCATATTTTGAAAAAGAAAAAAATGATATCGAGAAAATTGTTTTTTTTTACTGTTTCAAAAAGTTAATATATTCAAAAATTTTGTTGCAGAGTTGATCTTGTAAAATAATTAGTTCTAAATTTGCAAAAATAAGATTAAAAAACTCTCATCCTCTATAACTCACCGATGCAAAAACCTCATGATGTGGTATTTTCCCATCATTATCAACACATTTCACACTGAGAGAATGAACTCTTTGCTTCTCATAATCCAATGGAGCAACTAATCGAATCGTCGAATTGCTTTCATCGATCTTGAAAAATCCTTCATCTCCCGTTATTGAATATTTGAGAAGTGCAAAGTTTCCAGAATCCTTATCAACTGCCAATGGATAAGGCAAATCAAGAAGTGTTCCAAGCACTGCACTTTCCTCGATATAAATCGAGAATATTGATCCATTCTTGAAGATTGGTCTGAAAATCGAAATTGACATTCAGAAGGCTTCGAATGAAATGGAAAAAGGTTAGTAAGTTAGTACCGATTATCATTAGCATCCAAGATTCTGATTTGAAATTGAACATTGGCGGATTTCCCTCGGACTTTCGCTGTAACTCTTCCCTCGATAATTTTTTCCTTTTCATAATCCAATTGTTTTTCCAACATGATTCTCCCTCCTGGTAGAATTCTCAGCTTCCCTTTCGGACCCTTGGTTATTGTTAGTATATATCTGTTAGTTGGTGTTAGATGTTAGTAAATCATTTTATTTTAAAAATGTAACTCACTCTGTACTAGTCCTAGTTGGTACTCCTTGAACAGGCAGTTCAGCAACGATTGTGCCAACTGTGGTGGATTCCGTCGTTGTGAACTTCACGATAGATTTCGGGAAGGTCGGGATAATTTCATCAGTATCCACAACATTGATGATCAACTCGACTGTAATAAAAATAAATATTTACCAGTTTGAAAAACTTGACTAACCTGGAACCTCTCTTTTCCCCTTCCTCATACTAATATACAACTTGATTTGTTTGACCTGATCCGGATCAATTCTTGATATTGTATGAATCCTTCCAGATCTCCGATCTATCTCAATCCATCTTCCCACTTCTTCATCATCAAATCCAGTAGCTGTCGCTCTAACAATCTCATAAGTATATCCAGTCATTCCGGCATTCAACCATTTAATCTCTGACTTCGATGATGTATCATTGCTATTTATCTCAGTTGTCAACTCGTTTTGCAATCCCGATTTATGTTCATTGATAACAACTTGAGCAATTGCGATATTCTCCGGTGTTCCTCCATCTTTTGCAGTTACATTGAATTCCAAACAATTATCCTTGCTTAGAATATCCGAACCAACAAATATGATATCTCCATTATCACTGATTTTGAATTGACTATCAGATGTATTATATGTCACATAGTTATTAGGACTTGTCGCATCCGCATCATCTGCATGGATATTACCAACAACACCTCCTGGAGAAATATTAGCATCCAGAATAATTGAATACCTCGAGTTCACAAAAATCGGAGAATTATCATTAATATCCCGAACTTTGATGATCAATTTAGCCTCGGATGATCTTGCCGGGTCTCCTTTGTCCTTCGCCAGAACTGTTAGTTGGATCTCCGATGTCTTCGAGGACAGACTTTCTCGATCAATAGCGCCGATGAAAATGAGACCTTCAGATGAGATATCAATCGGAAGGTTATCTGGTTTGTCAAGGATGGAATATGTGATTTCTCCATTTTTCAAGTCGTCTGGATCTTTTGCGGAGATTTGCAACTTGTCGGCTTTGCCTTCATCGACGTTTATGATGTATTCTGATTTTTCGAATTGTGGAGCATTGTCATTTTCATCGAGGATGTTTATAGTGACTGCCATTTTAGCCGTAGAACCTGAAATATTTTTTGGGTTGTTTTTGCGGTTTCTAATTTTTATCTAAACATGATTTTGTCACAGATTTCAGGAATTGACTCAGTTTATAAATATTACTTCAAAAAATAAGAAACTCAGAGCTGGCCAGGTAATGAACCAAAGTTATGAACCCAAACCAATATTGAACCTGAAACTTAAATTTTTTTGATAAATTATTAAACTGGACCGTTCCGAAACATGAATTTTTGTTTCAAATAAAAATGAATTGCTCAGCATAAATTCCGAAATTCAGTGGTTTGATTCTTTTTATAAAAACTCATTGAAAAATTATTGCACAGAGTGGTTTATATTGTTGAATTTAAAAGTATTTTAAAAAAGAATTTCCAACTTCTTCCGTTCAGTTCAAATCTGTTCAAGTTAAAATCTGTTCAATCTTCAGTTCAAATCCAT
This sequence comes from Caenorhabditis sp. 38 MB-2015, assembly GCA_900536415.3. NCBI lineage: Eukaryota > Metazoa > Nematoda > Chromadorea > Rhabditida > Rhabditidae > Caenorhabditis > Caenorhabditis quiockensis. Next base: position 255,549 of record LR548707.1, read on the forward strand.
TTTACGATAAGTCAACGTCTCAACTTTTTTTTTCAATTTTATCTTGTTTTTTTGAAGTTATTTTTTGATTAACTAACCATCTTTGGTTTCGGCCTTCACAGTTAAATAATACTTTGATATTTCTTCTCTATCCAATTTCTGCTTTGTCCTGATCTCTCCTGTCGTTGAATCAATCTCGAAGTTTTGCGCATTATCCCCAGATAAACTATAACTAACATCGATCCTGCTCATTATCCGAACAACTCCAATAATTTGGCCAGCCTCTTTATTCTCCATAACTTCGAAGATATATCCATCATTTTCGAACTTCATTGCACTTTGCTTGATTTTCTGAGGTGACATTTTCGGAACACTTTCCATTGATCGAAGGGTGATTCGACATTGTCCACCGGACGAGATGGATTTGATCAAAAGTTGAGCATTGTCCAAATTTTGAGCGGCAATTTTCGATTTGTCCAAAATCTTCAACTCGATCTCATTTTCGCTCAAATTTTCTATAGCAAAGGAGTCAGTACCACCAATCAATCTAATATTCTGATTAGACGATCCCAATATCTTGATCTTCACTGGTTTTTCAAATTCACCTAATCCTTGAATAAGCTTGGCTTCATAACTTGGAAATTCGCACAATTGTTGGGAAGAGGTTCCAGTTAGCATGAGCTTGATCTGAGCACTTGTCTTCAGAGCTTGTGGATCATCTTCAGTTGCAGTTACTTGGAGGGTTATTAGTTGATTTTCAGGAGGAAGTAGGAGAATACGGATTTGTCCAGATGTTGCATCGATTTCGAAATGAACATTTTCTTCGATAGAGTATTTGATGGTTTTGGAAAAGTCTCTGTCAATGGCTCGAATGGTGGTAATAATCTCATCAGAAGCTTTGAAGTTGATAGTTTTTGAAAAATCGTTTTCAAAAACTGGTGGATTGCTGTAAAAATAGGAGATTATTATTTAAAAAAAATATTTCTACAAAAAAGTTTATGGATATTTCTTGACAAGTTCTTCCAATTGATAAAAAACATTCCTGATTTTCATAATAGAATCTGGGTAATACATAGTAAGATAGAGTCGGACATGGGTCAGAATCGTACTGAACCCAAATTCAATTATTATGAGGATGTATTAGGCAAAGAAAATCGAGAGATCCCTGAACATGAAAAACGGTGTTTTTGACTAAATTCAAACAAACACGGTTCTAGGTAAAACTTCAGGTAAAAAACCTTGAAGAAAAAATTCATCATTTTGGACCACATCCTAGAAAATTGGGCCAGAAACTAATCTAAAAAAGCGTAAACATTTTTGAAACTGTTCCAAATACAAAGTCAGACAAGATTTTTTTTCAGGTTTTTTAAAACAAGCTAACAAATGGATCTTTTCTGATGTTCATTATTTTTGACACAATTGTCCGATCCGAAAGCCGATCCAAATCAGGATATATAAAATAATTAATAAAAAAGCTATAAAAACATTTTGGTCAAGAAGTTACACACCATCTACAAACTCACTTTTGTTCATTTTTAACATGTACAGTAACCGTATGAGTGACCACATGTGTTCGATTTGAATGAGGATCTCCATCTCTTGCTGTCACATTGAACACATGAACTGGTTGTTTCTCGAAGCTCAACTTCTTTGCCAGCCTCACCAAACTCGAACACTTTCCTCCTCCACATTTTCTTTTCTTATCCACTTTGAAGTTTTCATCATCAATCGAGAATCTCGAAATTCCATTGATCCCTGTATCTGGATCACTGGTAAACACTTTGAACAACTCGGCTCCAATTTCCGTGTTCTCAGAAACTTCCAAACTCGAAATAGTGTTGAAGAAAACTGGCGGATTATCATTGACATCGACGATTTGAATTTCCAACGTGGCGCGTGATTTTTTGGGTCCCGCAACGACGAGCGAAAATGATTGTCCACCCAGACCATCTTGTTTCTGCAAATTTTCAATTATTATTATTATTACTACGATGATACTTGTCAAGTGTTTTGTCGGCTTCTTTTTCTTTTATTCTTTTTATGGACTATTCTACTATGCAGTATAGGACACTTGATTATGCAATTGACCGAAAACTTTCTCTTTTTTTTGAAGTTATAATGACAAAGTGTTCTATTTCGGAGATGGGAACGTTTTTGAATAAAAATAAGAAGATGGTTTCAAAGTATGGAGGTGTTCAATGAGAATTTTTTTATTCCATAGATTTTCAAACGCTGATCAACATCCCATGTTCAATTTTTACCAAACTCAAGTTTCAATTCGCGAATTTCAGCTTCAAAATGTTCAGCTACAAAATGAGAAAACATTAATAAACACCACTTTGATGGCTACTAACTATTGCGTTATCAAGTATGTATAAAAGAACCCTACTTCAAATTTTTCACTTGAATTTTTAAAAATATTTTTGTGCAATATCAGAAAATTATGAAAGCTTCTGAAAGTTCATCATTTCATAGGTCATAGAAAAAAGTTCGAAAAATGATCAGGTTAAAGTTATACAATATCACTAATTTTAAATCATGTTGCCGAAAATGTTTCTGTTTTTCCACTGTTAACCTCAAATTGTGTATTGAAGATCGCGTTTGGTCAAAACTGCAAACGGAATGTTGATCTATGTAAAAGGACTCATTCAGAAAAACTAACCCTACCAATATTTTTTGGGTCCAAAAATTAGTTAAGTCAGAAAAATTGAAATACAGGGTGTAATCTTTTAAAAAATAGGGCTTTTTGAGCTCACCTATGCCCTTTTCATCTACATAGTTTCTTTTTATGATGAGTTTTTTTGAACAAATCCATAATTCTTTTTCACATTCTGGATAAATTGTTTATGATCCATCGTCAATAATATTTTTCAAACCTAATGTCACATATATCAACTTCTAATAGATCATCAATAATTGATAATCCACCCTCTTCTTTTTCTTAATTATCCCCTTCTGCCATTTAATGACTCTCTCCCTCTCCTTCAACCCGCCCAGGAAATGAACCAAGCTTCCTTAATAATTAATTGTTTTTGTTTTATATACATAAATACTTGTGAATTCATCCTCCTCTTCATCACCTTAAAAAGGTAATAAATCCAACCAATTTGTTGGATATAAAAAGAAGAAGGGGAAGAAGACATCCGATAATCGAATTAGGCGTCTTTTTTTTTTTTTTAGTTATAATGTCCTCGTTTTAACAACAACAAGGAAAAGAAGGAAAAAAAGAAGGAGGATTTCAATAAAGTGCGAAAACTGGTCACTTTTCATGAATGCGATGCTGTTGGCTAACGGTGAAGGCCGCTATTGAAATGAAATGAGGATTTGAATTGAATCGATTTGATGAATGTATTGTTATGTTTATGATATAAAGTTGAAGGATTTGAAAAAGAAAAGGAGATTGGTTGGCATTGTGAAAGGTACATGAAAAGCAAGAAAATGCTTTTTCAACTAGCTGGTTACACTATTTCCTTATAGACCTTGAAATTTCCGAAAATTTACTGAAATTTGGTTTTTCTTTCAACAGGTTGTGAAAAAATATTGAAATTTTTGTCAAGACCTATGTTATTCTATAGGTTTTTGAACAGTAATCAACAACCCGTATTCAATTTTTGCCGAACGTAATTCTCAATACGTTTTCAGCCTTGAAACTTACATGGGAAAAAGAAAAAATACCTGAAAAATTATAAAAAAATGTGTTTAGTTAGCTGAATTACTTTTCACCCGGATCATTTCCAGAACGTTAATTTTTTTTGAAAAATGCAGAGTTTTAGTAATTTCAGAAAGTTTTCTGTGTTTTTCGTGTTTTTTAAAATCTTATTTTGCAATTTTTACCTAACATGAAAGTACTGGTACTTGACTAACCTATAGTTAGGACCAAGAGAAAAAATTTGTGCAATGAGAATCGCGTTTGGCAGAAATTATCAGCGTTCAAAATCTGTGGAATGAAATATTTTATGAAAAATCTCAAAAAGGTTTGAATCGGAAAATTAGTAACAACAAGAAGAAAATGGCTCCAATTTCAAACTATCGAGTACAATTTAAGAAAAACAAAAACAACAATGCTGTTCAGATTTTTTAATATACGTTTTTGTATCCTCTATTTTCAAGTTATTTTGTTTACATTATTCACTTTTAGTCCACGTCAGTTCCTCGTGTTCAACATCAAATTTCAAGCTCAAACTCCTCATTGTCCGTTTCCAGGTGTCATTCAAAAACTTCATCTCCCCATATTCACTCACAATAAGCCAATCATATACCAAATAAAACATTCATTACCAATCTGGACCTCAATGAATACTAAATTCTGTCCAACTTATGTATATATCCTAGAGAACCCGTTCTATATCTTCAAATTAGCAGTTCCTTTTACAAGTATTATTCGTATTAGTGCTAATTATGTGTATACTCCTCAAAAACACACAAAACCTACTTACACATAATATAATAATATGATGATCTTATGTATAGGTTTTCTTGCATATTATAAACTTATGAACGCCTATTTGATCTCAAGGTCTGGTTTGAGAAAAGATGTATTGTTAAAAGAAAAAAAAAACATCACCCTTTGACAAAAAGCGGGGAAGCGAGAGAGTGAGAGACGCAGATAAAGAGAGACACACGTGTGTTCCTTTCTTTCTCTGCGTCTCTCTTCCTCTCTCTCTCTCCCTCTCTCTCTCTCTCTCTTTCTCCATTGTAGAAAGACAATTCATTGAAATTTTAAAACAAGAGAAAAACGTGACATGTTGCGATTACAGTAATCTTCTTACTACGATAGTGTGAATTGTTTTCGGAAGAAGAACGTCGTTTTTTTTGGTTGTTGAAAAGAAATAAAAAGAGAGAAAATGTACAAAAGGTTAGAGAGAATGTGTACTTTTGAGATCAGCTATCAGGTTGGTCATTTTTGGGGCTATATTCGTGTCAATATTTGAGAAATACAAATATGATGGAGAAAATGTGTTAGTTGGCTGTTTCAGATGGAAAAAGTATCGAAATTTGGATTTTAGAGTGAAAATGGGGGGGGTTGAGAAGGGGAGTAAAGAGCCTACATAATGTTGAAAGAAACGTGTTCGAGATTTTTATGAAATCGGGTTTGATCATTAAAACAGACCCAAAGAATCCGAATATTTCTCTGAATCGAACCTAAATATGAACACTGGGAGTTTTTTTTTCAATGTTTCTTGGTGCCAAAAAACATTGTGACTGTTTTTTTTTGATTTTACGATGTGGCCAGTTCAAACTAAGCTCATGAAGATGATATTTTTACGACCCACTTGAAACTGGGCTTTTAAGGTGATACTTTTCAGGGACTGGTTGATCACGTTCTGCTAACTTTGTTGAAGTCATTTTTTGTAGGTAAGAACAAACGTGATTTTATTCGAAATTCCCCGTTGAAAAAATTATGAACTGTTGAAAAACAGCGAATTTAACATGGTACATCACTTTCAATAGCCTGAACATCAAATCTACAATGTCGACAATGAGTAAGATATGCAGGTGGTTTTTGATACTGTAGTATCAGTTTGTTTTTTTTAACTATTCCATGTTCAAATATCGTATGACATGAAAAATATTTAGGCTCTAAATTGTATATGAGAAAAAAAAGAACTACTTGTTATTCCCAGTCTAGTTTTACCCCCTATTTTCAAGAATTTTCTAAACCCTCCAAGACATCTAACTCTTTCCGTTCTCCAAAAAAGTTCGTTCTACCCGTTTTGCTAGTCATCAAATCCGTTTTTCAAACAAACACAGTAGTCAGTCGAATTCATTGATGCGAAGCACCTAATCCGCCTCCCTCTCTCCCACTACCAAATAAAGAGAAAAAGAAGAAGCCTCAAAACAACAAAACTCACATCTGCATCTAAAGCGGTGTTCAAACGAAGTGTCGCGCACGTTTCATTTATTCGTACCACATCGAAATAATGTGTTGGATCGCCGGATATTATCTGGAACAAAAAAAAAACATGGAATGATGATGACTGTTGATGAACTTGGTATCTAATGGAACCCTATATTTAAGAGACAGATAAACTCTTTTATTTTGAACAGAAAAACGAGTGTTTTTTCAATACCCCTAATGACCTGATTATCAAATAAACAACTGAGAATGAGTAAAATGTGCAGATTGTACTGTGAATTGCAATACGAGTTCTGACTTTAAACTCTACCTGTTTTGAAGTTTTGGAAGTTTTTTGTTTTTGCGAAGTCATTGGCTTTAACATCAAAAAAGTTGACAAGTTTCCTTTAGTGACGTTGTTTCTCAAACTTGAATATTGTTCATTTGAAAAATATCCTTTAAAAAAACAACTTTTTTCTTTTGGGGAAGTTGCCAGAATTTTTCGAGAAATTTTGTCAATTTTGATCGATATTAGGCAAAAGTCGTGTTTCGTTGATCAATCCTCAGTTCGATCGGGCCCAAAGCTGGAGTCCGCGAAACAGACTTCCTTGAATCAGATTCTATCTTAAAAAAATAGCTGGTTCACTTTTTTTAAAGGTTTTTCTGAATTGGATACAAATAGAAACGTTTTTTTGAGAATATTTGGATTTGTATACAAACAAGGTCGGAATGTATAAATGAAATATAAAATGGAAGTAGGCTGCAAAATAAAAAAAAAAAAACAAATAAATGTAATCAAAAATTAGGTCCTAACATTTAACTGTTGTGAAAAAATAGCAAATCCCGTATTCAATGTTTTGTTCAAAAATAAATCTCTCAAAATTTCGAATTCTGATAAGGGTTTGAATGGTTGGACCTGTTTTTGGAACCCTTCGACCTCGATCCACTAGATTTTGGGATCTTGGTTTTTTTTTTTCAAAATGGAAAATTAACACGCAAAGCGACTGCTCAGCAGACGGAGATAATAGGTCGTCAGTGTTTTTTGTTCCAGCATCTAATTTTCTACGTTTCAGGTTCAAACTTTTCAAACTTTGTTCATTTTTCTACCTTCCCGTCTATTTTCATTAAATACAACAGTATCTTCGATACTAGGACCGGTCCAACGCAACAAAAATAAATAAATAAACACTTCTTCGTTTTTTTTCTAACCTTCACATTTCTCGGACAAATCGTAACCGGTAAACTCGTGCCGATTTCCCAATCCTCTTCGACCAACAAAAACGACGGCTCGACCAACAAATATGCGCAATCTGTAACATTCAAATCTAACCTTGAATTATTTTTATTCTATGTTTACTTTCTCGAAAAAATATGGGCTAAATAATGTAAATAATCTTGTCGTCTTTTTTTTATTTCCATTTTCTCAAAGATACTCCATATGGTATGTTTCAAAAAGACGCGCATGCGACTAAAAGATCGTAAAAATTAGCATTTTCATTAGGCAAAAAAAGCAGAGAATGATGATATCCTGCTGCGCGGACGGGACGGGAAAATCGAAAATGACTCACCACAAATTGAAAGTTTGAGAAAAATCAAGAATTTAAGAAAAAGTGAAATCTTCATCGATTATATCATCGGAATATATAGTTAGAGCTTTTCTTATCTTATCTGCAAAGAAAAATAATTTATCAATCAAAAAAAAACTGAAACATAAACGATTGCGGTAAACGAGGAGAAACAACAACAAAAACAACAAACGGAACGATGAAAAAGGGGCGGAGTTTCGCGGAAAAGTGGGCGGAGTCAGAAGAAAAGGAGAAAAGGATAGGCTAATTGAATGAAATCAGAGGGAAACACAAAATTATTAAATTATTATTATTTTTGCGCGAAAATGTTTGCACATCTTTGGGAATTAGGGGAGAAGATTGATTGGTGGATTGGTGGCTGACAACATTTGGGGTAGATAGGATTAGGAGAGGAGAGAGAATTTTTTCAAACTTGAATGGAAATTTTCTGAAATTTTTATCTTATTTATATGTATTAAAATGAATTTCGAAACAAATGTATAATAGAGAGCAAAAAAAACATGTCAAATTATTTCTGAACATTTTCATTGTTTGAAAAACAATTTTTTTTTTTTAAGACTTTGCAAAATGTTTTTGGTAACCAAAATTTCCTTCTGAAATGGTAGAAACATTTTTCGGATGAAGTTTTCGAAAAAAATCCAGATTTCAATTTTTTCTGAAAGTACAGGGCAATTTTCGAGAAAAACTTTTGGTAAATCTTACAAGGGAGTGGTGTGAGAAAAATCTGAAGTTTTTGACCTACATCATTAGATATTTAGATTTTTGGACGCTGAGCAACCTCCTGTTGTTCATTTTTGCGAAACGGAAACCTCAGTGTACAATTTTCAGGCATAAAACTCACACTGAAAATACAAAAAAAATGATTGAAAACCCATGAAGAACGAACAAAAATGGGTTGGTTTACTATGCTAAAGGGGGGCTAAAGGGTTACTTTTTCTTCTGAAAACCTCTAGATAATTTTTTCAGCATAAAAATGAAAAGTTACAGCTTTTCCAGCAAAGTTTGGTTTTTTGTCCATCACCACAAAAGGAAATGAAGAATTGACGGATGAAAATAACATCAAAATACGTGAAAATAGTATGTGAAATTGTTTTCATCCTGTTTTTTTGTAGGAGATTTAAGGGTTTTGAAATTCCCAGCCTGATTATGAAATTTTTGAAGAAAATAAATATTCTGAGGTTCTTTTTCACCCTTGATTACTCCATAGTTAGGCCTCATAACGGATCGTGTGACAAAAAGCACAACCGGAAAGGATGAACAGGTGGGAGTCCTTAACTTAATTTGGGTCAAAATATTTGAAAAAAAGGTGAACATATTTTTGAGCTTATGAAAATGTTTTCAGTTGATTTAAATCGAAAAATTGCTATTTAGAAATGAACAGACTATATACACGGTGATTTAAAATGTTAAGGAGGCTGACAAACCATACAGAGGAGAGCGCAGAGAAAAAGCGTGCCTCGTGTGATCTACATGTTCCTTAAAATTGTGAGTCTAGGATTTGTTTCTGAGAAACCTGTTTAAACTTACGGAAATTCAGGCTCATTTGCTTGAAACCGAGCCAAAACTCGTTGAATACATAATCTAACATGATTTGTATTTTTAACTCGACAAAAATGCTGGATAATAATTTTCGAATTCTTAGACCCACAATTTTTCTAGTAGATCAAAGAGCCTTTATTCTCTATTTCTCGGCACTCTCTCTATATCAGATGGCAGCGCACTGTGACTAACAAATTGTTAACCGGTGAGAACAATGAAAGTAGAACTTTGTCAGAAGATTCCAGTTTTATCGAAGTTTGTCCAAATTTGCAGGAATAAAATATTTCTAGAAAAAACAACACAATAATAAATCCCAACTTCATTCATTCAAAATCTCGCATAGTTGACCGATTCGAAAACATTTCTCTAGATCTACTCGACGAAACCATCGTCTCATTTCTCAAGAAATTGGCTATCCGATCAAATGTCTGATAATGTCGACCACTAAGAATTGTCTGATGATTTGCTCCATGAATCACCGATGGTGGAACCGGATTCTTCAACTTGTCATATAATGCCAAACCATGCGAAAGAGGAATAACCTCATCAATGTCACCGTGGCAAATCAAAACTCGTGTTTCGATATTGCCAATTTTGTCATAACTGAAAAAATAGTGTCAGGTAGGTGTGGGACACAATGATGTGGTAAAGTATACCTTGTAAACGAGTCCGCCCAACAGGTTTTCGGTTCTGTCGGTTTTGCTGACACCAATCTCAATCCACTGGTAAATGGTGCCACCAATATCACTCCAACGAGGCCTTCAGGATTTGATGCCGCCAAATCGATGACGGCAGTCGTACCAATACTATATCCCATAAGGACGATACCTTTAGTGGGATGCATTTCTCGGATTTTTTGGTAAACTGCACGAACATCGGCGTAGACATTTTTCTCACATTGTGTGCCTGATGAATAACCATACCTGGATGTCAATTATTTTTAAAGAGATTTTTGGATTATTCAAAAAAAAATCTAACCCGGAATAATCGAAAGCAAAAAGATCGACTTGAAAATGATTGGCATAGTTGACAAAGTTCATCATGGATGGTTGTAAAAATCCTCCCAAATCCGATGAATTTGGCTGGCAAAACAATATAACCTGATCTTGAAGTGTTGGATTCAATGGTGGTTCGATTAATTTGCATTTGACACAAACTAAATGATTTTTATATTTTGTTTCAGCCACAAATAATTCGACTTCCGCTTCCAGATAAATAAAATCGGTCCCATTGGCTACATTTCGAACAACTAATTGTGTTTGGTCACCCTCATTTACTTCGGAAATATTTTTGATTTTTCGCTCTGATTCGTTTTTCAATTCTATACGATAAGTTAGTCCCTAAAAATATTTTTCATTATTTTTAAGAACCCCTCCTCAAAAAAAAACTCACTTTTTGTGGAGGATGGAAAGCGAGCTTATTGGTGATATAAGATGGGATTGGTGGACATGCAACATAGCAGAGCAGTCCGCATGCGCGAAGAACTCCGCAGAACATGTCGAAACAACCTGGTTGAATGTCCTCATCTCTTTGTCGTGGCATTGCTCGTCGTGGTGTCGCCATTTCCAACTGGTTTATATAGAAAAAATGACAAGATGGAATTGGGAAATAAAAAGGTAAATTAATGTCACGTGATATTTTTGAAGAAAGGTTTTGACGTTTTAAAAAATAAATTGAATATTTAGGAATGAGACTTGTTCCATTTTATCAATAACGTCTTCATCTCAAATTCGACAAGGATCACTACTCCGAACCATAGAGACTAGACAAAATGGATGATATATCACGCTGCTTGGGTGTCATCTGATACAAAGAAAGCTGCTTTCTCAAAAACGAAACTTCTAGTCTCATAAGTTTTCTAAAATTTAACAAAGAGTAGATCACAAGAGTCAAACGTTTTTTTCTCATTCTTTTTATGTATCGCATGTCAGATTCCTTAATTTTTCAGAATAGTGTGCAATGGGACAAGAGTACTCAAATTATATGGGTGTTTGGATGTTTAGATACAAAATTAACAAACTGACAGTTTGTTTTTAAACAGATTAAAATCTTTGAATGGTCAATAATTTTTCACATGACACTTATCGCATATTTAATTTATCACATGAGATATAATTTTTCGCATACCATAATTTATCGCTAATTTTATTTTTCACATCCTATTCTTAATTTATCACAAACTTAATTTTTCACAAATTCAATAATTTATCACATTTTTTCTATTTTTTTGTTGTCCATATTTTTGTTTTGTTTTTTTTCGCATTGTCCGTCGTTTTTTATTTTTCAAAGCAGAAACTGAAATGGATGCATAAAACAGGGTGCGTGATTCTGAAAAGTAGCGAAAAATGATAACGCCTGATATCTTAAAGAATGTGAGAACATGTTGCAACCTTGACGAAATTGCAGCCATCTGTAGAATCCAATTGTTGGAAAAGCCAAAGGTTTTCGACATCTTCCCACTGAAGAGCTATGAACATCGTTGCATAAATATGTAGGAAAATCGCAAATCTTGCGACACTTAAAAAGTCAAGATTTTTTGTAGGATTTCAAATCTTTAGCCATTTTCACAATTTATTGAGTTAATTCTAAAAAGTTTATCGCATTGCGACATAACAATGAAAATTATACTTCTTCCTGAAGTGGTGGTTTGTAGTCATCTGTTCGGTCGATCTTCTCTCCATCAGCTCCGCGGCGGCGTTTCCGTGCAAATCTTGAAGACGTCCGGGCTCAATTTGTGGCTACTTGGTGATTTTCACCTTGAGAATGTTGACATTTTGAAGTTGGCCCATTCTCCGCGGCTCGCTTTTTCAGCCTAGAAAAAATTTTATTGAAAATTTTCCGATATTCATCATTTTGCATGTTTTAAAATCCGGCATGAACTAACGACTTCATAGGTTCTTAATGTGTTTCAGTCAGGAAAGTATTCTCAATGAAAAATGCGATAGTGTAATCTATAGATACGGAATAAATCCGTCAAAACAAATACTATAAAACTTTTCGTATAATTTTGGAAATTGGAGCTAATTTGACGAATAGCTGACAACAGTCGAACACGAAAAAATATTTAAATAACTCACAACTCATCCAAAAATCGATCCTTGAGTCGCTTTTTCACTTCCGCCTTTAGCTTCTTCCAAACCGCCATTCAGCTCCCGATTGAATTTATCTGTAAAACATGAAACTTTTCATCTGCAGGAAGGTAAAAATAAGAAGTTCTATATATAAAAAACGTCAATCAAATCAAATAAACGGAGTCTAACGAATTCCTAATGTACTTTAATATGAAAATGTTATTTTATCAACGAAAAAAATTGAAGACTTTGAAAAAATTATGTTATTCGATAGATGTGTATCTATGAAAATGAATTGTAAAAATTAACTACCACAAAAATACTTTCAAAGAAAAATAGTTAATATCTATACTTGAAAACTCTAGTAATAAGGAAAATGAGCACGAAAAAATCACCTTAAACGTTGATAAATTATTTTGAAACTTCTAGCAGAATTTATAGAACTTTCACTGAGAAATTTTAAAATTTTGCGAAGAAATTCTTTCAAAAAATTTTTTACCTAAAAACTCAAAATTCACATGAGAAAAACGTTTTCAGGTTGTAAATTTGTGTTTTACAGATAGCTGCAAGTTTTGTACATAATATTATCACTTTAAAATGTGTTCAAAAACCAAAAAATCAGTGAAAAACTCAAAAAAGGAAGTATAATTTTCATTGTTATGTCGCAATGCGATAAACTTTTTAGAATTAACTCAATAAATTGTGAAAATGGCTAAAGATTTGAAATCCTACAAAAAATCTTGACTTTTTAAGTGTCGCAAGATTTGCGATTTTCCTACATATTTATGCAACGATGTTCATAGCTCTTCAGTGGGAAGATGCGTTATCATTTTTCGCTACTTTTCAGAATCACGCACCCTGTTTTATGCATCCATTTCAGTTTCTGCTTTGAAAAATAAAAAACGACGGACAATGCGAAAAAAAAAACAAAACAAAAATATGGACAACAAAAAAATAGAAAAAATGTGATAAATTATTAAATTTGTGAAAAATTAAGTTTATGATAAAAATTATTGACCCTTTGAATCAATCTAGAACACTAATACTTCTCTTTCTATTTTTACAAAAATAATTTTTTACCATTTTCCACGCCTTGTTTCCAATAACACTGTACTTATAAGGGAGGTTCGCGAGCTTTTTCTTTCAACTTTTCCCCTAAAATTTGTACACTTATGTAGTTTGACCTCCCTTGATCGTCGTGATAAATTTTTTATCCACCGGAAAATTTGGTGAAAAAAGTTATGAATTTTTGAACATTTTCACATTACAATTCATAACTGTTATAAAATAAGGGCAACGCAGTTAACCATACGTAAATACAAAAAATGAGGTCGCTACGTGAACTTCTAGTCTTCTCCTAAATTAAAATTTCTCTCCACTATTTCTATTCCTATCGCTCATAGAAAATGATCAATGTGCTTTCAAATAATAGTTCTTCAATAACGTATCTTATATTTGTTTTCATAGTGAGTCGAATTTCGAGCCACTTTCAGTACCCCGAAATAATTTTACAGATATTCTCATTGATGAAATGTGCTACTGTCAAGAAGTCGATTCGAACAAAAAAAGACCAATCAAGTCGTTCAACTATCAAAATCGATGATGGTGTGACAGATCAGACATACGATGAAACACAGGATGTGAATAATGATGCTCATACAGCTGAATTGTTCAATGATTATTTGTCAAATGTCCAATTGTTGGCACCAACTCTTCCTGGTGGATGTAATGAGGAAAATGCGGCAAAGGAGGCTCTCGGTCGATATTCGACGAATACGTATCTACCAAAGTTGGAAATTCAGAAGGATCGAATATTGGATGACACAACGCAGAGTGAGCTTCGAGCAATGGTCGATGCACTTCCACGACATCCAAGCAGACGGTTTAGAGCAAAGATTGTTGCTAATCAAACGGCTCAATTGAAATCAAGACAGGAGAAATGGAAAGAGTTAGTTTATATTCGAGCATAGGGTTCCACAACAGCTTCATAACTTCAGTACTCATGTGACATGGCATCCAACTGGTTTAGTCTTCATGGTTCGGAGTAGTGATCCTTGTCGAGCCCGAGATGAAGGCGTTGTAGATACCGTCGATTCTTTAGATGCCGATTCACCTGATAATAACGGCGGCGAAGATAAGGTGAACTCGGAGATGACAACGTCACAAACGAAGACAATGGTTGGAGGTGAAAAAAATGCGAAGAAGAGTCGGAGAAGTTTGAGGAGTAAAAAGAGTAAAACGAGTAAAAAGAATTCGAATGATAGTAAAAAAGAGAAAGGATTGAAAGTGGATAAGACGATGGCAACTTCGGAACACACGACGATTGCTGAACAGGAGACCCAGAAAGCTAATGACACTTAATAAAGTTTCAACTTGAAAATCAGGTGTTTTTTTTCGGGTTTTTTTAAAACTAATATTCATAATACTAAGTTTTTCAAATATATTTCGAAAGCTCACATTGTCCGAAATTGTCCGAAGGGAAAACTAAAGCTACAGTATTCCGATGATAGAGATTTGCAACTGGATAATACTTTAGTGTCCGCTAGTTTGACACATATCACTCTGGATTTTCAAATTTAACTGATTCCAAATATCAAAGTCAAACAGCGCTCTGTTGAAGCAATTTTTTAGCCGATAAACAAAAAAAATTTGATCTCGTGTCAGAATATTCTGGGCAGCGGCCAATGACTCAAATTGAATGATGACTATGTGTCCACGTCAAAGTATTCGTGGTCTCAAAAGGGATGTCTCAATTTGTGATTTGTTCGTTGAAGGAGAAAGTGAGCTCTATTGCAATTATTCTTGTTGAAAAAAGTTATGCACAACCACTCTATGTATATTCACACGGTGACGAAAACTTGCACATTTTTTTTTTCAATAAACAAACCCTCTTTTCAAAAGTGCCTGAAACGGCATTTCTTTTTTTTACCTTTTCAAAAAAAAGGCAAACGGCAGAAATTGCCGGCGTGACGAACATCCCTGCTCTTTTGAACACATATACAACAATATTTCATGGTATTGTTATCTATCTTTTTACCATCCACAGTTACATCAGTTTAATGAAGATGAATATTTAAAAAAAAACAAAAAAACCCCTTCAGAAACATTTATTCATGCCAATAGGAGAAAATATCCGCTTCTTCGCAATTCGGATCAAATGAGACATGTGTTTGATAGTACTTGACAAGTTGATTGAGTGAATAATGCTTGCGCACACTTGCTCTTCCGTAGTTCACAAAATACTGAACATCTCCCGCTCCCGATGCCGTTGTTTGAATCGGATAGTGTCTGGAATTACGCCATATTTTATTTTGAACAGAAAAATATTTTCAAAAAAAAAGCTCACTTGAATTGATTGGACGATGTTCTGTAGACCAAAATCAATGGCAATCCATCGATAATCGAGTCGACTTTGGCGTTTTCGGAGAAATGATGGTAAAGTGCGAACTCGGTTGGATTGGCGACTTGATTTTGTGCCTTCGTTTTTGACATGACTCCAAGATAAATCGAAGCAGCACTTGATCGGAAATTATCATCGACTTCCGATTTCGCCGACACTTTCGAGAACGAAGTATCAGTTGGAGGAACAGTTGATGTCATCGCCGAAGTGGGTGCGCGAGATGATTGATCATCTGTAACTGAAAAATTAGATTTTTTGTGCAACCAGTACTTCTAGTAGTGTCTTGTCAGTGGTGGGTGCTAATTCTATAATTATTTACCTGGAGTGTCAATGATCTTTTGTATTTTGACAGCCGGTTTCCGATCTTTTTGGCGGGCCTGTTCCACTTTTTGTTGTAGTTGTTGCTGTTTTTGTGGAGAATGTTGTTGTTGGAATGTGTTCAACGGGAGGCAATCGGTCTTTTTTGTCGGAATCTTGTCATCCGTCGACAGTTTATTCAACTTATTGGCCAACTGTGATGCCATTTTCTCTTCTTTACTCGGCGATAGCAAATTCACATATTGATCCTCATCTGCTTTCGCCGCATCGGCCGCTGTTCCCGACATTGTTTTTGCCATAATACATTGTGCGCCGTGTAGACAACAACACAGTTCTGATTCGGCCTTTCGAGGTGCAGTTTTCTA
>LR548708.1:0-31825 GCA_900536415.3 Caenorhabditis sp. 38 MB-2015
AAAAAAAAAAAAAAAAATTTCCTTTTCCACCTGAAAACCTTGTCAAGAAGAAGACAATAGAGATTAGCCCACATATAAAAACTTGAAAAAAAAGGATTTTCCGATGAAAAGCGGCGAAAATGTGTCATTGACAGGAGATTTGAGAGAAATGCCAATTTTCGGGGAACCTGGGCAAGGGGGGTACTGTGGATTTTTGCATTTTTACTAGATAGTACCTATTTTCAGGTATAAATGTGTGGATGCAAGTATTTTTGTAGTCTAGAAAAACTACAAAAAATCTAGGTATGTATGTTAGTCATCATTCTATGAAGTCAATGAGGGATTATAGCAGAACTACAGTAGTCCGCCTACGAATTATCTATACACTTGGAAAAATTATGTGTTATGATCAATATTTTTTGGAGGAAAAAAAGTTCAGAACGATTCAGAAGAATTCAGAAGGATTCAGAAGGACTCAGAAGGACTCAGAAGGACTCAGAAGAACTCAGAAGGTGTCAGAAAGATTCAGAAGGACTCAGAAGGATTCGGAAAGATTCAGAAGGACTCAGAAGGATTCAAAAAGATTCAAAAGGATTCAGAAGGATTCAGAAGGACCCAGAAGGATTCAGAAGGATTCAGAAGGATTCAAAAAGATTCAAAAGGATTCAGAAGGATTCAGAAGGACCTAGAAGGATTCAGAAGGATTCAGAAGGACTGAGAAGGTTTCAGAAGGTTTTCAGAAGGCATCTCAAGAATTCGAAAGGATTCAGAAGGATTCAGAAGGATTCAGGAGGATTCAGAAGCATTCAGAAGGACTGAGAAGGTTTCAGAAGGTTTTCCGAAGACATCTCAAGAATTCGAAAGGATTCAGAAGGATTCAGAAGAATTCAGGAGGATTCAGAAGCATTCAGAAGGATTCAAAAGGATTCAGAAGGATTCAGAAGGATTCAGAAGCATTCAGAAGGATTCAAAAGGATTCAGAAGAATTCAGAAAGATTCAAAAAGATTCAGAAGGACTCAGAAGGATTCAAAAAGATTCAAATTGATTCAGAAGGATTCAGAAGGACCCAGATGGATTCAAAAGGATTCAGAAGGACTGAGAAGGTTTCAGAAGGTTTTCCGAAGACATCTCAAGAATTCGAAAGGATTCAGAAGCATTCAGATGCATTCAGAAGGATTCAAAAGGACTAAGAAGGATTCAGAAGGACTCAGAAGCATTCAGAAGGATTCAAAGGGATTCAGAAGAATTCAAAAGGATTCAGAATGATTCAGAAGGGTTCAGAAGGATTCAAAAAGATTCAAAATGATTCAGAAGGATTCAGAAGAACCCAGAAGGATTCAGAAGGATTCAGAAGGACTGAGAAGGTTTCAGAAGGATTCAGAAGGACCCAGAAGGATTCAAAAGGATTCAGAAGGATTCAGAAAGATTCAAAAGGATTCAGAAGGATTCAGAAGGACTCAGAAGCATTCAGAAGGATTCAAAAGGATTCAGAAGGACTCAGAGGGAATCAGAAAGACTCAGAAGGTTTCAGAAGGATTCAAGAGGATTCAGAAGGATTCAGAATAAACATTCGAAAAATGTTTCAACCACCCCAGGACATTTTCAGGAAAAAATTTCCAGCCTATTTTTTCAGATATCAGCCTACAAAACTAGAGTCATTCTGTTGAAATCTTTGAGCACACCTGTACAAAAAATGGGCTCAAACAGACCATTTCGAGTCTTCAAAAAATACAGTACCCGACAACAACAAAAAATTACAAAATACTTTATTCGATTACTTCATAACTCAGGATCCCTTTTATTTCTCTTCTCCTCTTCACTCCTCCTCATCAAACGTCAACTCTCCACGACACTTCTTATTGATTTTCCAGTATCTGAAAACAAATCACCCTTGAGGTAGCGTACCCAAAACTACAGTAACCCATCCTACCTATCCTCGAGTTTTGGTGGCAATGCCAGCTTATTCCACAACGCGATTAGAACCATTGTTGGCATTACAATCCAGACGCCTAGAAAATATATGTGAGAAAATGATCCCGACACGAATCGTCAGTCTATCTCGGGGCAGCTCGGCAAGACATTTTCCAATTTTCAGCTTCCGATAGCGTTCCAGAGATAGACTAACAAGTCGAGGGAAGTGTTTAGAAATGTCAATTAATTGGAGTGTGATAAAATGAGCCAGCCGGCTGAGCTTTTATATGAGGCGAAAATAAACAATTCGATATAAACACTGGCTCCCCCCCCCTATCAAATGACTGTATAGTGGCAAAATAAAACAAACCATTGGGCACCCAGTAAATCATAAATATTTGGAAATACGAATAGTTTTGATTGAACAATGGCACGGTTCCTTGGGGTTGTTGGATGAAGAACGCAAAGTAGATGATAGTCTTCCACCAAACCATGAGGGTGGTGGTGAAGGCGAGAAGGATTCCGTGACGGGAACGAGCGCTCGCCTGGAAGAAAAATATGGTTTATATTTTAGGTTTTGGGGTTCTGGTGAGCCATTTTGAGACACCATTGGTGCAATTCTGCCTTTATATAGTAGCAAAACCCTTCTCAACCCTCCTGAATCCTTATGACTCCTTCTGAATCCTTCTAAACCATCATGAACTCTTCTGAATCCTTCGGAATTCTTCTAAATCCTTCTAAATACTTCTGAGTCTTTATGAATCCTACTGAATCCTTCTGAATTGTTCTGAACGCTTCCAAATCCTTATGAACCCTTCTTAACCCTTCTGAATCCTTCTGAATCCTTCTGAATCGTTCTGAACTTTTCTGAATCCTTCTGAACCTTTCTGAACCCTTCCTAACCCTTCTTAACCCTCCTGAATCCTTCCTAATCTTTCTGAATCCTTCTGAATCCTTTTGAATCCTTCTGAATCCTTATGAATCTTTCTGAACCCTTCTTAACCCTTCTTAACCCTTCTGAATCTTTCTGAATCCTTCTGAACCCTTCTGAATCCTTATGACTCCTTCTGAATCCTTCTAAACCATCATGAACTCTTCTGAATCCTTCGGAATTCTTCTGACTCCTTCTAAATACTTCTGAGTCTTTATGAATCCTACTGAATGCTTCTGAATTGTTCTGAACGCTCCCAAATCCTTCTGAACCCTTCTGAATCCTTCTGAATCGTTCTGAACTTTTCTGAATCCTTCTGAACCTTTCTGAACCCTTCCTAACCCTTCTTAACCCTCCTGAATCCTTCTTAATCCTTTTGAATCCTTATGAATCTTTCTGAACCCTTCTTAACCCTTCTTAACCCTTCTGAATCTTTCTGAATCCTTCTGAACCCTTCTGAATCCTTATGACTCCTTCTGAATCCTTCTAAACCATCATGAACTCTTCTGAATCCTTCTGAATCCTTCGGAATTCTTCTGAATCCTTCTAAATACTTCTGAGTCTTTATGAATCCTACTGAATGCTTCTGAATTGTTCTGAACGCTTCCAAATCCTTATGAACACTTATGAACCCTTCTTAACCCTTCTGAATCTTTCTGAATCCTTCTAAATCCTTAAAAATCCTTCTAAATTCTTATGAAGTCTTCCGAACCCTTTTGAATCCTTCTGTATCGTTCTGAAGTCATCTGAAAAATTCTGAATCCTTCTTAATCCTTATGTACTCTTCTCCAAAATCTCATCGGTACCACGTGTTCTACCCGCGAAGTTGGTCTGTTTGAAATTATTTGTTTTTTTTTTAAAGAAACACCCTAAGCTAAAAATCAGTATCAATATAGAACCTGTTGGAAATGAAAACTAACGATGCGAATATAAGAATCCCTAAATATGAAATCCGATTTTAAATACCTTTTCACTTTTTTTTGGGTTAAAACTTTTTTTTGAAACCGGTCTAAAATTCAAATGACTGAAACATAGCTGTACTATTTTTCATTATCTGTGCATGAACATGTTTCTAAACTCCCCGACATGTTGATTTGTTGGCTCCAAAAAAATGCACCTGTCCTTTTTTGTGTTGGCAACTCTTGCATTTTCGGAACCAGGTGTCATTTATTAGATTTAGTATATACATTTTCTTTTTGATTAGTACATATACAAAAAATAAACATTATGTTTTGGCATGTATGTGTGTATGTATGTAGGAAGGCTAATCAGGTTTTGACTCGGAGAAAATTAGCTCAACGAATTTGGAAGTATGAAGAGAGCTACAGTACTCTTACAGTACCAAAAAACCACCTCATCAAAAAAAAACAAGTTCGCACAGTCTGGGGGTCGAACCGGCGACCTTCTGTGTGTCAGGCAGATGCGTTCACCGCTGAGCTACTGAGGAGACATTCATAGCAAGCTCTATTTTCATAGATTATTTCGAAGCAAAATTTTCGAGCACACTTTTCTCGTGATCAAATAGGTAGTTGACAAAAAT
Source organism: Caenorhabditis sp. 38 MB-2015 (assembly GCA_900536415.3). Lineage (NCBI taxonomy): Eukaryota > Metazoa > Nematoda > Chromadorea > Rhabditida > Rhabditidae > Caenorhabditis > Caenorhabditis quiockensis. The sequence continues at coordinate 4,363 of LR548708.1, forward strand.
TAGAAACATCATCGTAACCGCCGTTTCAAGCTCAAGCTTCTCACCATTCCGACAGCCAACAAGTTCAAGAAGCACTCGAGCAACATGACCCTCCCAGTGGTGGTTGTGATCAAATTGTCCGTCTCCAGATACTGTCGATCGACCGCCGAATACAAATGCCAACCGGCGAACAAGAACGAGTGAAACCATCTGGCGTGGTCGTTGGTGATCGGGCGATTCATCGTGTAGATCACGTCAATCATACAAATCAGGGCGGAAAGGAGGAGCCAGGCTGAGATCCAGTTTGGCAACACTGACGGGCGATATTCTTCAGAGTGAGATCCACGAAATTTTGACTGGAAATTGGATTTCATTTTTTTTTTGGTCGGGAACCCCTTGATGCATATTTCTCACCATTTTAATCCTCTTGATTCGTCCAAAATAGACACATCTGCCAAGTGTCATTGTTTCGTAGAAAAAATTGGGTCACGCGAGGTTATTATTTTTGGAAAATGTCTGGATGATTATTAAATTAGTGCAAAGGGTACTGTACTGTAGGGGGTATTGTAGGGGTACTGTGGGATTACTTAAATGCTGTTAAAGGGGTACTGTAGGGGTACTGTAGTATGAGGCAAAAACAGAGCAATTGAACCCTAAAAATACTACTTTTTCATTTTTATTCAAGGAAGCTGATACAAATTATTTAACACAGCCGCATTTCTGGTTTTGTAGGAGTACTGTAGGAGTACTGTAGAAAAACTGTAGGAGAAAATTAGGGGTTTTGTATTATGGAACATGCTGAACCCTAAAAACACTGGTTTTTCATCGTAATTTAAGAAAGCCTATATTCTCACACAACCGCATTTTTGGTACGTTATTTCCTACTGTAGGGGTACTGTAGGAGTACTGTAAGAATATTAAAGTAGTACTGTAGTATGTTGGATACTGTAGGAGTCCCGCAAAATAAAATAAAGAGAATATTTAGTACGATAACATTTTCCTTTTTTCAAATTTCTCAGTTTTTGAGTACTTGGGTACTGTAGGGGTACTGTAGGGGTACTTTATTAGTGATATACCCTCCCTATCCCAATTTTAAAGTTTTTTCAGGATTTTTCAGGTTTGTAAACTTTCCAGACAGATGATTTTATGCAGGTGTTTTGAGAGAAAAAATGTCTAAATTCTATATACTTTTTTTTTTAAAGAAAATGAGCTGGCAGGAGATTAGAATAGTTGGACTGAAAGAAAGAAAGAAAGAAAAAAAAAGTTTTCGACCATGATGGGGTTCGAACCCGCATCCTCTAAGTTGTGAGATGAACGCACTACCACTTAGCCATGAAGGCGCTGGCGTTGTATAGCTTTTAATTGTCCAGACAATGTCGTGGTTTCCTAATTTTTCAAAACGTTATTTCAGCTCCCATCGACTGTGTATTTTCCCTAGGTTCAAAATGACCACTTCTCCTTCCAAATCCTCATCCTATTTCAAGTGCAACATGTTTTCCAGACCGCAACAAAAAGGGCACGTGAGAAAAAAATGCCTCCTCTTCTTTTTTTCGTGTCGCTTGTTTTCCAAATATGTTGACTCAAATTTCTCACATGTTTCAAAAATAAGATTTCTGAACTTTTCAAAAACGAAACGGCTTCTTTCAAGGTCTTCGAAACATCTCACAAGAGCAACAGAGTACCTAGAAAACATCATGGCCAGTGGTAAAAAACAATTAGCCATCTGACATCAGCAAGAATTTCAGTTTTGTTTTTATAACACTTTTTAGGCTCAGGGTTACCCTATCCCTTGATTTATTACAATCACATTCTTCTGTTAGTCAGTTGAAAATCGAAGAGAGAGAGAGAAGGTAACTAATAATTATCGTCTGCGCACTTCAAGTGCTTCTTAAAAAAGTGTAACCTAAAATTATATAGTAGTCAGTCGTGATTTTGACAACAGGTACTACGGTAGTTGATGACGAATTTGGAACTTTAGTAATCATTGGGATTTGGTCTAGTTTTTGATGATTCAGAGTTTGATGTCTAAAATAGTAGTGTTCGAAGGATAAACTTTTTTTGGGAAGCCTTAGAGTGAAAAATGGATGAGAAAATAATGTATAAACAATTTTTGAAACCAATAAACTAATGATCTTGGAACTTGGAGTGGGCGATGGGCAATGAAATATTACAATGATGATACCTAAGGACCGCGCCTTGACAGAGTTATGTTTCTCTAGCAGCCGCTCCTTAACAATTTGAAATGTGCCTAGTGGCTGCGCCTTGAGAGTCTTCTCTTTTTTCTAGCAGCCAAGCCTTAATCGTCTTCTATTTTTCTAGCAGCCATACCTTGACCATAATGTAAAACATGCCTAGCAGCCGCGCCTTGACAGAGTTATGTTTCTCTAGCAGCCAGTCCTTAACACTTTGAAACGTGCCTAGCAGCCGCGCTTTAACAGGGTTATGCTTCTCTAACAGCGGCTCCTTAACACTTTGAAACGTGCCTAGCAGCCGCGCTTTAACAGGGTTATGCTTCTCTAACAGCGGCTCCTTAACACTTTGAAACGTGCCTAGCAGCCGCGCTTTAACAGGGTTATGCTTCTCTAACAGCGGCTCCTTAACACTTTGAAACGTGCCTAGCAGCCGCGCTTTAACAGGGTTATGCTTCTCTAACAGCGGCTCCTTAACATTTTGAAACGTGCCTAGCAGCCGCGCTTTGTCTTTTCTTTTTTCTAGCACCCACGCCTTGACAGTATTTTCTTTTTCTAGTTGCCGCGCCTTGACAGCATCAAAGCTTCCTAGCAGCCACGCCTTGACAGCATTTTTGTTTTTTAACAGTCGCTCCTTAACAATTGAAAACGTGCCTAGCGGCTGTCCCTTGACAGAGGTCTTTTCTCTAGCAGCTGCTCCTTAACACTTCAAAACGTGTCTAGCAGCCGCGCCTTGACCGAGTTATGATTCTCTAGCAGCTTCTCCTTAACACTTTAAAACGTGCTCAGCAGTCACGCCTTGACAGTATTATTGTTTTCCAGCAGCCACGCCTTGACCGTTTTCTATTTTTCTAGCAGTCACGCCTTGACAGCATTAAAGTTTTCTAGCGATCGCGCCTTGACACAGGTATGTTTCTCTAGCAGCCACACCTTGACAGCACTAATGTTTCATAGCGATCGCGCCTTGACAGAGTTATGTTTCTCTAGCAGTCACGCTTTAAAAATTTAAAACGTGTCTAGCACCCGCGCCTTGACAGTCTTCTATTCTTCTAGCAGTCACGCCTTGACAGACTTATGCTTCTCTAGCAGCCGCGCCTTGACAGTCTTCTACTTTTCTAGCAGACAAGTCTTGACAACGCTATGAAAAATGCCAAGCATCTACGCCTTGATACTATCAGAGTTATCTAGCAGCCGCTCCTTAACACTTCAAAGCGTGCCTAGCAGTCACGACTTGACAGCATTATTGTTCTCTAGCAGTCACGCCTTAAAAATTTAAAACGTGTATAGAACCCGCGCCTTGACAGTCTTCTATTTTTCTAGCAGCCACCCCTTACCACTCCAAAATACATCAAGTAACCGGGTGGTCTATGGTATATTAATATATAGGTCTAGCTCAAACCCCACACCTCATAGCCCACATTACCCATAAATATATACCAAAAACCAGCGCAAAACCCACAATTTCTTCCACCAGATCGTCTGCTTCTTCTACTTCACATGTTATCATCTCAATGTACTGGATGTCTGGTCACATAGTCTCATTCTCACACAGAAGATTTCATAATTAGTCAGCTTTTTTGCAGTGGTCTTGTGATTTTCTGAAGAGTAACAAGACCGTGTGACTGACTGACTGAATAGGACATGTTGAACCATGTTTTGATGATTCTGGGCTCGCCGAGCCCCCAGTGATATTCGTTTTATGCTCAAGAGCATGGCTCATTCTAAATCATAACTATTTTAATTAATGATGAGCACGCCGACTATTCTAGTTAGATCACCCTCAAAACAACTCGTTATCAAAAATCATGAGCTCAACTCGCTGCTCATTTTCCCATCCATATTTCACCAGCTCATCTCTCCGCTCTCCAGCTCGGCGAGCATGAGCACAAAAAAAAACGAGGTTTTTGTGTAGGCCGGTCGAATTCCCCCAGCGACCCACTAGAATACCTGAAAATAACAATAACACTGCTGTTTTCTGCTGTCAAACACCCCTCATTTTTTCGTGTATATATCTATTAATATAGATTTATGTAAACTTGTGATAAATCAGAAAAAAAAACATACTTTTTATCTATGAGAGAGAATAGGACAAATATAATTAATGAAAACCACGTTAAAGAAAAGAAAAAAATAAAAAAAACCAAATATAGTATAGGGTATCGGGATCAGGAAAAAATATTATGGTAATCGGAATTATGAGGGGGCAAACAACTACATTAAAATATGAATTGATAACGAATGAACGAGACTAGAGTGGAGTTTTGGGTATGTAATCGGGGGGGAACAAGGGGGGAGATCTAGTGGATATTTGGGGGGTAACCCGTACGAAAAGTGAGGAAGACGACGGATGGTTCAACGAGGTGGTTAACGACGGGCTCCTGGGCAGCATCCGGCCATGATCTCGGCTTGGTTGCACATTTTTGTGCAACAAGCTTTCGAGATGCCATTATGTAACCATTCTGAAAATTGTCACAATTATGGATATGGCGTATGAAAAGGGAGAATATATGGTGCTTACCTGATCGAACGGTGCAACCATCTGGGCAGACTCTGGTGACAAGGCCGCCGAGTTTGCTGCCGCATGCGCGAACCTTTTCCTCAGTTGTTCTCCGTGCGCGGCTCTTGAACCAGTTGCTTGCCACGTCGTCATCCCCCTCGTCGTCTTCTGGGCTCATCTCGTTCCTAAGCTCATGAAGGAGATCGTTTTCTTCGGCGCGCAACATGCGAATACGTTGCGCTAACGCAACCAAATTGTCAGCCGCCACGTCTTCAGTTGGTGTTGATGATGATGCGACTAAGCAGAAGTTCAATGCGAGAATAACGAATGATGTTGATAACATGATCATGTTAGGATAATAATAAAGATGAAATGGAAATTCCAAGTGCGAGAATCGAGAAACGAGATCTGCCTTTTATTCAAAAAGAGTCGGGGCGAATTTCTCGAAAAAGTGGGCGGCGCTTCGGACGAGGTGAGACAAAGAGAAGGGAGAAGCAGAAAAGGGGGCGGAGTGAGCGGCGAGAGCGCGCGGCCGATTTGAAACAACTTTTGGGATTTCTGTATTAATATTAATATGATGCTGATGATGATGATGTCGATTACGTAACAATGTTTTGAGTTGGGTTAGAGTAATGAAAAGAGAGGATAACAATAATAATTGGGAATCAAATGAGACGCACACACACACACACACACACACGCAGAGCACAAAATCATGGAAATTCGAGCTCAAAGTACACGCAATTTCTTGAGGAATGTTGGAAGAGATGGGAGGTGGAGATCAAATTTCGACGTGCACTTTTTTTGGGCCGCAGGGTGGGGGTCTTCTTAGTGATCGGGGAGATCTAGACTTCTGGGTAAATTAGGCCAACTCAGGCTTAACCTAGGCCTTCTCGGACTTGATTCAGGTCAACTAGAACCTAGTTTATGACGTCTCGGGCTTTTTTAGACTTTATAAGGTTGAATCAAGGTTAGTCTGGGCTTGATTTAGGCCTTCTCAGGCTTGATTCAGACCTTATAAAGTTGTATCAAGATCAGACTGAGCTTGATTTAGGCTTGATCAGACTTAATTTAGGCCTACCAGGGCTTGATTCAAGCCGTCTATGTCTTACTTCAGGCTTCTAATGCCTTATTCAGGCCATCTAGATCTTGATATAAGTCTTTTTAGGTTTGATTAAGGTCTTCATGAGCTTATTCCAGGTTTTCTCGGGCTTAGTTTAGGCCTACTTGAGTTTAATTTAGGCCTGATTAAGCTTAATTTAAGCCTTCTTAGGATGAACTCTGACCAGTTTAAGCTCAATTTAGACATTCTGTGCTTTAATTTAGGCCTTCTATGTCTTACTTCAGGCTTCTAATGCCTAATTCAGGCCATCTAGATCTTGATATAAGTCTTCTTAGGTTTGATTCAGGTCTTCTAGGGCTTGATATAGGCCTTCTAGAGCTTATTTCAGGTTTTCTCGGGCTTAGTTTAAAAAAAATTTAGGCCTTCTTAAGCTTAATGTATACTTTTCGAGCTTGCTTTAGGCCTTATTAGGCCTGGTTCAGGTTAGCTTGGGCTTAAATGAGGCCTTATCAGGCTTGATGCAGGCTATCTTGAGCTTAATCTAGGCTCTCTTGGACCTCATTTAGCTCATATCGGGCTCAATTTAGGCCTTCTCCTGCTTAATTTAGGCTTCCTTTGATTAGAATTAGGCCTACTCGGACTCGTCTTAGACCTTTTTGAGCCAAATTTTGAACGTTTTCGGGCTTAATGTATACCTTCTCCGGAATAATTTAAACTTACTCCGAGCCAACTTTGAGCCTAAAGTTTTACTGACCTAAGCACCTAATTTTTCCTTTACCAACATTTCTAGTTCGACTCCCAAATTGAGCACATCACATCACCCCTCTCACATTCTTTATTCCTATCCAGCGTGGCGCTGTCTATATGTCTACTATGACTGTGACGACCCAGAAATAGCCATTCAGCCAGCTCATTTCACTCCTAGCCATGGGAAAAACTGCACTTTTTTCGCACACATCGCGACGTAAGCACAATTCCTCATCGATCTCTCACGATGCTACAAAACCACAACACAAAAAAGAAGGACACCTCATTTTCCACTTTTGCAGAACATAAGAAGAGAAAAAAAAAAACTACTACTAAGTATTACGAATATTTTAGTGTGAAAATAGAATGTGTGTCTCGTCTGGAGCAAATGTTTCAGAAATCTTGCGCAACAAAACACTTTTCCATATAATTACTTGTGTGAATATACATAAAGAACAGGGATTATCAGTACAGGACACGGCTAATTTTCGATTTGCACTTTTTTCTTCTTCTTTTTTTTGAGATGAAGGATTATTGGTCTTTACATCTGGTTATGACAGGTTTTTAATATAAGCAGTGTTTCAAAGATCTTATCTAAAAATAAAAAAAAGATATCGACCAATCGGAGGGTCGAACCCACCACCTCACGCACCACAGGCGCGCGCTCTATCCATTACACCACACGCGCTTGTGCTTTCACCATGCTTATATTTCATAGACGATCTATTGCGTTTCAAATTTCGAGAATTCCAATTTGTTTTTCGGCGCAGACGTTGTTATCGACCCGTCTCGTCCCAAGGGTATGAAATCAATCGAACGTACTTTCTAATCAAAAACATGTGAACAGAAAGAAAAAAATTATTTTGGAAGTTCCAAATCATCGGTTGACATTTAGCTGTTTTGTATAATCATCATAATAGCCACAATTTTTTTTCTAAAAATACATGATTCAGCAACAAAACAAATTTTTATAAGTACATTCTTTCGTTGTTGTTTTGTCTGGACCGCGACGCGTACACGCAACGCGTCAAAAAACTACGCGATCAAAAATCATAGATTTGTTTCACATTATTCTTCTACGATACTATACAACAATTATGATGTAGCTATGTAATTATCGCAAGTATATGTGAGAAGTGTGAATATGAATATGTAAAAAAAAAGGGTAAACAAGTTGATGTGAAACGAAACAATTAGGTGACATTTAAAGCATTTCTTAGAATTTATGATGGTTACGTCAGGAGCTGGGGGAAGAGTCAAAGCTTGCAGGGCTCGGAGAGAGCAGGATCGAGGGAGGGGGGGGGTATCTTGTACTACTAGATAAAAAAGAGATTCTAGTCTAGTTGATGATGCATAGAGTCCTTTTAGTATATATTCAGGCTATAGTCTATTCAGTATATAGGCCATTCAGTTCCATATAACATAGTCCATGTCCCAGGAAGTATAATTCCAAATATTTTCTTACTTTTACTGGATACTACTTTGATTTTATATTTAGTATCAGAGTAGACCTAAACTAAGCAAAAAAAAAACCTGAAATAAGCTCAAGAAGGCCTGTATCAAGCCTAATTGTAAGAAGACTTATATCAAGATCTAGATGGCCTGAATAAGGCATTAGAAGCCTGAATTAAAAACTAGAAGGCCTAAATTAAAGCACAGAATGTCTGAATTGAGCTTAAACCGGTCAGAGTTCATCCTAAGAAGGCTTAAATTAAGCTTAATCAGGCCTAAATTAAACTCAAGTAGGCCTAAACTAAGCCCGGGAAAACCTGGAATAAGCTCAAGAAGACCTTAATCAAACCTAAAAAGACTTATATCAAGATCTAGATGGCCTGAATAAGGCATTAGAAGCCTGAAGTAAGACATAGAAGGCCTAAATTAAAGCACAGAATGTCTGAATTGAGCTTAAACCGGTCAGAGTTCATCCTAAGAAGGCTTAAATTAAGCTTAATCAGGCCTAAATTAAACTCAAGTAGGCCTAAACTAAGCCCGGGAAAACCTGGAATAAGCTCAAGAAGACCTTAATCAAACCTAAAAAGACTTATATCAAGATCTAGATGGCCTGAATAAGGCATTAGAAGCCTGAAGTAAGACATAGACGGCTTGAATCTGAATCAAGCCTTAGAAGGCCTTTATTAGGAGGCCTAAAAAATGCAGTGCATTGAAATAGCCCGCAAAATTTTCCCCCAAACGGCTTATATCTCATCCTCGCTTCTAACCGTCTTCATTCCCTAGCTCAGTAGGTTCCGTGTCTTCCTACCAATCTCCAAGCCCTGGATTGACTCCCACCCACTTCTGATGTTTTTGTTTTTTTTCCAGATATCACATCATTCACCTGAGGCCTGACTCACTGTCCACCGCAAAAACAATTCAAAAGCATTGACCAAAGAACCAAATTATTGTCTGTGTCATTCAACAAAAAAAAAAAAAATTCATTTACGCAAACCGCTCAACTCCCCGCTGACTCCCCGAACCTTAGTCACACGTCTGCTGCTATTTTCAGCCATATTTTGTGCCGAAGGGTACTGTAGATGTGTGTCTATCTAAAAATAGCACAAGTTTATGACTAAACTTTATGGTATCGACAAAAAATATATTGCTTTGAAGAATAAGATGTCTGGAAGATATATTCCATGAGAGAGATATCATTTTTGCAGACACGCGACGCGTTGAACCAGTTCGCGCGTCAGTCGCGCGTCAGTCGCGCGTCATTTCTCTTCGGGCAAAGGGGAACATGCAATTATCATCATCAAGTTCGAGCAATTTTGACATATATATCCAATAATTATAATCAGAGTGTGACTAATAGTGCGCATTGATCAACTTTCGCTTAATACATCAACACAAATATATACACATGTATGTATATAAATAGATTCGGTTGGATGTGTGTACTTTACATTAAAACCACAAGACAATGTTGTTAATTTTTACGAGTCCAAAAGAGCATCAATTTTCGCCCTTTTTTCTCTTTTTGAATGACTTCCTTGTGACGAAAAAAAAACGAGATTGAAGAGGAAAATGTGGCACATTTATAGAGAGAAGAATCAAAACCTATATACACAAACATGTATGACGTCTTGTCCGAGAGGAGTACACGAATGAGTTAAAGGGACGCTTGGAGTTCGCAAAAGTAGTAGGCTTTTGTTTTGGTTTTGTCGATGTTTTGCCAGCTCTGGAAAAATGGGTGTGGGTCAAAAAGAATGGCTGCTTCACAGGAGTTTAAGGTGTCAAGGCATGGCTGCTTGACAGGCTTATTAGGGCTCTGAGGAGTGGCTGCTAGGCAGTTTAATTGGATGTCAAGGCGTGACTCCTTGACAGGATGACTAAGTCTTAATGGAGTGGCTGCTTGACAGGCTTATAGGACAACAAGACAACGCTGCTTGACAGGCTCATTAGAGTTCAAAGGAGTGGCTGCTAGACAGTCTTCCTAGTTGTCAAGGAATGACTTCTTGAAAAGTCTACTAGTTGTCAAGGAAGCGCTGCTTAAGAGGCTTAATTTACAACAAGGTAATGCTGCTTGACAAGCTCACTAGTTGTCAAGATATGACTGCTTGAAAAGCTCATTGGTATTTTAAGTAGTGGCTGCTAGACAAGCTTCCTATTTGTCAAGGTATGACTGCTTGGCGGTTTAAGCTATCTCAAGGCTTGCCAGCTTGGCAGGTTGCTTAGGTGTCAAGGCGTCACCTCTTAACAGGACCATAATGTCTCAAAGAAGTGGATGCTTGATAGATTCATTAGGGCTTAAGGGAGTGGCTGCTTGACAGACGCCTTTGACAACAAGGCAAAGCTACTTGACAAGTTTCTCAGGTTTCAAGGCGTAACTCCTTGACAAGTCAAATTGTTATCAAGGCATGGTTACTTGACAAGCTTATTGAGCATCAAGGGTACGCTGCTTGACAGATTTGAAGGTCTAGTTACTGCTGTGACTCACCGTTACATTCCCATCCAATTGTACATTCCAAACCGCTGTCAATGTGGACGACACCGTTGGATAGGAGGTGTCCCAGAATGTCGCGTTCACCGCTACCACCTGCTGTCCAGCTGGTCGCTGCCAATACCAAACATTTTTCGACATGCTCAATCCGATATGATAGTTGGAACCGGCAGAAAGCTGTGCTCTCGCCAATCCGGCAACAAAATCATGCTTCTCCTGGCTCTCCTCATTCACCATATACGCGCGCGAATGCTCATTGGGACAGAAAGCCTGTGCGGTTTGCCAGCTCACTGGCTCACTGCTGGCTAGTAGACAAACCTTTTCAAAGGATGTCCAACGATCTGGACAAGTTTGTAGTGAGTAGTAGGTCACAAAGACTAGAAAGAATAGAACCTGCTGTTTCATTGAGCACGGCTGGGTGAAAATGATAATTTTTTATCAGTTTGTTCGGGTTGGGTCGAACTATTTGTGTAGGCTAAGAAAATTGTATGGGTCATAGTATAGTGATTGCTTGTTGTAGGATACAAGGGTCCAAAAAACACTTATTAGGGTCAAAGGAATGGCTGCTAGACAAGTTTACTAGTTGTCAAGGGATGGTTGCTTGATTGACTTGTTGGACATCAAGGGAGCCCTGCTTGGAAAGCTTACTAGTTGTCAAGGCGGGGCTGCTAGACAGATTTTTTATGAACTCGAAAAATCACAAAAATAATCCGCATCACATGCATCTCTCTCACAAAAATAATAGCTCGACGTTGTTTTTGTCTTGTCAATATTCTGCCAGCCATAATTCACATTCTGGACCCCTGTTGATGTCGACGAGCTCGTTGGATATCCTGAGTTCCACATCAAATTCCGCGCGATTTGATATGTCCCATCCCAATACCATGAGCCTGACGAGTAGCTCAATCCAACATGATAGGTGGCGTTGGCAGCTAAGTTGGCAATAAAGGCATGTTTATCGGCGTCATACTCATGGTGAAGATGGGTGTTGGCCATGGTATTAATGCATGCCAACTGCGCGACATTCCACGTGACAGAGCTCGCAGTGGGGAGGACACAAGTGCCAAATTTACGGATAAACGAGTTCTCGACATAGTACTGCGTCCAACCGGGTGGACAGAAGCAGTTAGATAACAAAAGCGCTTGCTCCACCAGCTCCAGATGTTGATCCAGATAATTTGAAAAATTAAAATGAGGACTAGCTATCCTTCCTAGGTAGTCCTGGGTAACACTATACTCCTGATTGAATAGCCCAAAATAATCAGTAATGATATTGATGCCAGTGGATTTTATCCTAGTTGCTAGAGCGGTGGCGTCGTTTTGAGTGCTGTGAGTTTTGGATTAAAATCTTCAGAATTGTTCAACTCACTCATAGAACGAGGTGAAGATCATTATCACTTGTTGATAGTACTGTCGATAACTGTTTGTTCTACCTTTGGTCAGCACTTGTAACGCAATCGATAGGGCGCTGGAAAAACTCTTAAAATATATATATCACTTAATATATACCTACTTATTTAAATACGAGCTACTCTCCCCAGAAGTCTCAATACCGAGGAGATCACCAAACAGATTCTGCGCACTGTTATATCTAGTAAGGTCACCTATCACAGTAGCCACTTTATTATAGGTAACCAGGGCGATTCGGGTGTTCCTTGGATCTGTATAATTATCACCTATCCGACTATAATCAAATGAGCTAACGATTGTGGCGGCGATTTGAGAAAGAGCCGCATTGCTCATTCCGGATGAGTTGTCGATGAGGAGGACGACATCGAGCCAGAGGTTTGATATATCATTGCTGCATGTTTTGGTGACTTGTGAGTTTGCCACGTGGAGAAGCGCTAGAAATATTATGCCAGTGCTTTCCAGCAAAAACAATATCACGTAGGCGCCTGCTTGACAGGCGATCCTTTGTCAAGGAGTGGCTGCTTGACAGGGCGAAGCTTTGTCAAGCGATGGCTACTTGACAGACCAAATGTTGTCAAGCCTTGGCTGCTAGGAAGGGTGAAACTTTGTCAAGGACTTGCTGCTTGACAGGTCACACTGCATGAAGGAGTGGATGCTTGACTGCGGAAATTATAACAAGCGCTGTCTGCTTGATAGATCACATGCTGTCAAGCATTGACTGCTTAATTATGCCAAACTTGGCAAGCGATGGCTGCTTGACAGGGTGAAGCTTTGTCAAGCAGCGACTACTTGACACAAAATTCGAAAAACTCACCAAACACCGCGATCAACCTCATGAAAAAAAAAATGAAACTATAATATAATTTTTGCGGTGTTATCAGTGCAACCAAAGATTATATACATATATGTGCAATTTCAAATGATTTTTAAAAATCAAAAATCGAAACACAACACATGTTTTCCGACAAAAGCACGTGACCACTTCCGCCCAATATTCATTATCATTATTACACCACATCCGGATATATCAAGGTCCAGAAAATCTTAGTCTTAAGCTAGGCCAAGCCTCCATCCCTAATCCTGTGTCTTTCTGGACCCGTCAGGAAGAGGGTATCCACATCTAGGTCCTCATTTTTGTTTTTTGCCTTGACTTGCCAACGCACCTGCCCAACGTGGTGGTGGTCTCAAAAGTGCATAGTGTAAAAATGCTCTGTCTGGAAATATCATTGCTCTCAGATATCTTCTTTTGTGCTCTGTTGTTATTGTTGTTGTTGGGTTGGCGACACACATTTTGATGTGTGCAAAACATTTTAAAAGTGAAACATCGTTTTACATAATGATAATGGAGGATTTAATTGAGAGGAAAAAAAGGGAGGGGGGGTGGTCTACAGTATACTAGAGTACTGTAGGTGTGGATATCTACAATAGCTCAGATATTTTTGACGTGCTCTATTTTGACCTCTAGTTCCTCTTAGCTGTCTCATTTTAGTCATTTTTCAAAAAAATAAAAGTTAATTTCTAATGAACTATTTCAAGCAGTTTTTCAATTCTTCATCTACCAAACTATCAGCGGTATTGTGCCAGGTTACTGTACTTTTCCAACTCTCCCAGATTTCCAGGAGTTGGCCGAGAAACCACCCAAGAGTCCCATTGAGACGGCGATATGTCCAACGCCCGATCAGGCCCGGAGAATTGTAAAAACGGCCGATGGGTTGGAGTTGGTGTTGACGGCGGATGATGTGTCGCATCTTGAAGTGATTCAGAATATGTTTGACAATTTGAAGGAGTTGAATGGGGGGAGGAAGGAGCAGGTATGTGGGGGGAGGGGGTGAGGGATTTTATAATCTTTGACAATGTATTTTTTGTCAAGCAGCCGCCGCTTGATGATGTTTTTGCTTTCAAGCATCGGCTGCTTGACAAAGTCTAATCTGCCAAGCAGCCACCCCTTGACGAAGACTCACTGGTAAAGCAGTCACTTCTTGACACAGTCTAACATGAAAAGCATCATTCGCTTGATAACATCTTCGCTGTCAAGCACCTGTTCCTTGATACATTCTGACCTGTCAAGCAGCCACTCCTTGACACGGTCTGATCTTTCAAACAGACGATGCTTGACGTGTTTTGTGTTATCGAACAGTCGATGCTTAGCAACATCAAATATATCAAGCAACCGATACTTATCACGTCTTGTATTGTCAAGCAGCCGCTCTTTGACACAGTCTGGCTTGTCAAGCATCCATATCTTGACATAACTGTAGCTGGCAAGCAGCCACCGCTTGACACAGTCTAACATGGCAAGCATCCTTCGCTTGATAAGATCTTCGCTGTTGAGCAGGCTCTCCTTAACACGGTCTGAAGTGTCAAGCAGCCGCTCCTTGACACGGTCTGATCTTTCAAACAGACGATGCTTGACGTGTTTTGTGTTATCGAACAGTCGATGCTTAGCAACATCAAATATATCAAGCAACCGATACTTACCACGTCTTGTATTGTCAAGCAGCCGCTCTTTGACACAGTCTGGCTTGTCAAGCATCCATATCTTGATATAACTGTAGCTGGCAAGCAGCCACCGCTTGACACAGTCTAACATGGCAAGCATCCTTCGCTTGATAAGATCTTCGCTGTTGAGCAGGCTCTCCTTAACACCGTCTGAAGTGTCAAGCAGCCGCTCCTTGACACGGTCTGATCTTTCAAACAGACGCTGCTTGACGTGTTTTGTGTTATCGAACAGTCGATGCTTAGCAACATCAAATATATCAAGCAACCGATACTTACCACGTCTTGTATTGTCAAGCAGCCGCTCTTTGACACAGTCTGGCTTGTCAAGCATCCATATCTTGACATAACTGTAGCTGGCAATCAGCCACCGCTTGACACAGTCTAACATGGCAAGCATCCTTCGCTTGATAAGATCTTCGCTGTTGAGCAGGCTCTCCTTAACACGGTCTGAAGTGTCAAGCAGCCGCTCCTTGACAAAGTCTCACTTCTTCCAGCCACCATCCATCGTCATCCCAATCTCCATCAACTCTCAAACAATGCAAAAAATCATCGAATGGATCAAAACTCTCAAAAAATCCACCGACACTTCCAAATCCACTGAGAAATTCCTCCAACATCTCAACATTCAACAATGCCTTCAATTGATTGATGTAAGCTCTGCAATTTTTCTGCGCAAAGAATCTTTTTAGGCAAGTCTCTTCCTCGAGATCCCACAATTAGGCGAACATGCTGCCAAATATGTAGCGGCTAGGTTAGAAGGCAAGACATCTGGCGAAATGGCGGGCATTCTGGGGCTCCAGAGATTCGGGCTCGAAGAGGAGCAGAATCGGAAAAGCCTGAAATCGCTGAAAGAGTTGACCATGCCTGTGACTTCTTAATAAAATAAACTTTTGTTGCTTTATTGTAACCCGTGTTCAAAATTAGATCAATTTTCGGCGATTCGATGCCACATGCAAACCGGGAGTCCGTGCTGGCGAACCATTTGGATCCAATGAGCATTTCCGGTTCCATCGACTAGCCGGCCAATCACGCAGTGTCCAATTTTCTTGACCTCTCCGGAATCTTCATGATCGTAAATCTCTATGACTATATGCGATTTTTCTAGCTTTGTTGGTGGTACATGGAATAGGAATGATTCTGAGAATGATGCATCTGATACACCATCATTTGAAGAATTCGAGGCTGATGACGAGGACGGTTTTGAGCCACTGAAAAATGCTCTTTCATTATTCCCTATGATCCCCTAAGACTATGCTCACTCTAGCGATGATTTATGGAGAAGTGATGGATTTACAGTTGTCTGCTTTTGCTCCACTAATCGGCGACCTTCGAACAGCATAATGCGAGCGAATGGAGCTGAAATTTGATCATAGGAGTGATAATTTCAAAAAAAAAAAAAGAAAAAAAAAGTGTTCGCAGCGAGCAGGGTTCGAACCTACGCGGGCAATGCCCAATAGATTTCAAGTCTATCTCCTTAACCACTCGGACATCGCTGCACGTCTCACTCTGCCCGCTATCTCTCAACACATGAACACTGCAAACAAAGAGAGAGAGGAAAAAACAAACCATTATTGAAGGGAAGCGCTTTGGCTTTTTTGACAGTGGCGGTGACGAATTGGACGGTTGGAGCGTAGGTGAGAATGGTGAGCAGTTCACAGCCGCATCCACTGCTGACAGCTTTGTTGGCGGCGGCGTAGAGCGCGTTCAGATTGATGGCATCCGGTGAAGTGTGACATAGCTTCTCTTGCATGGTCTCTTCTTCAGTGGCGAGCACACGATCTTCGAAATCGCATTCGAAGGCGGTTCTTGGGCCTTGATCGTCGTTGGCCAGGAATTTCGTCCAAGCGTCTTTGTGGCACACGGCTTTTTCGTCGCGTAGCTCTGAAATTAGAGAAAATGGGGGTGATACGTGTCAAGCACTGGTTGCTTGACAGAATAGCCATTGTCAAGGGATGGCTGCTTGACAGATCTATCCTTTTCAAGGAGCCGACGCTTGACAGATTCAACAGTGTCAAGGAGCGGCTTCTTGACCGATGAAAATCTGTGAAGCAGTGATCACTAGACAAATAAGAAGTAGGTCAAGCAGTGATCACTACATCAAACTGTGACTCCTAAGCAGAGCCTCCTTGACACATAACATTTGATCAAGAAGCCTCTGCTTGATCGCTGAGCGTCTGTCAAGCAAAGATCCCTAGACAACACGAAGAGTGTCAAGCAGAGCCTCCTTGACACCTCAAGTAAACCTGGTTAAGAGGATACTGCTTGACTGCAGAACGTTCGTCAAGCAGTGATCGCTAGACAAACAAGTAGGGGGTTAAGCAGTGTTCGCTAGACGACACTATGTGTGCCAAGCAGAGCCTCCTTGACACGCCAAGCCGGATCAAGGAGCCTCTGCTTGACCGATGAAACCTTGTCAAGCGAGTTTTGCTTGACAATATAGTGTCAATCAAGCAGTGACTACTTGACAGTCTAAAAAACTCCCAAGCGGCCGTTTCTTGACCTTCAAAAAATGGTCAAGATGATGCTGCTTCACCACTGAACATCTTTCAAGCAGTAATCACTAGGAAAAACTATGCGTGTCAAGCAGAGCCTCCTTGACACATCAAAACTGATCAAGCGATGACTCCTTGACACGCCAAGTCGGATCAAGGAGCCTCTGATTGATCGATGGAAGTTTCTCAAGCAAGCACTACGACAACACGATGAGCGTCAAGCAACCGCCGCTTGCCAGGCACTTCTCTCTCTCAAGTAGCGGTTGCTTGACCTTCTTCCCACCCCACCCACACCCACCTCCATGTCGATCTCCCCACTCGCGATGCTCATGCTTTCCAGCTCTCCCATACTTTGTCCCATTGGGTCGTGGATCTCGATGCACCCGATTTGCTCTTGCTGCTGGAGCCGGTTGATGCTTTCCCGCTTTGAGCATGTTCTTGGGCGCCCATCCCATAGAAGGGTCGGTTCCCGCTTGGGAAGCGGGCATTTTATGCAAATGCACCGCCTTGTGCGGGATGTTCATAAACGATTGATATTCGAAGAAATGCTTGGCGATGAAGTTCATTCCCTGGAAATGATATGTTGGGTAGTTTTGGGTGGAACCCTTCCCGCCCTTCCCACAGGTCCCGTTCAAACCTGATCCCCGAAATCGCCACGATGATGATTGCCCGAGTCAGTGCTCCGACTGCGCGGATAAGCACTGCGCGAAAACTGCGCGCGTGGATGACATTTTTCACGCCACCAAAATGGTGATGCGCATGGCGTTGCGGCGGTTTCCGTCATCCTACTAATTAATTGAATAGAAGAATGAAGAAAAAAAAGGCGAATATATAAAAAAAAAAACGAAGAAAAGAAGAGCAAATTGAATTTTTTAGTAGTAGGCGAAAGTACTTCAACTTCCAATTGTTTGTTGTAAAAGAGACCTTCGATGCTAGGAAAAACGAGTTAGGTAAACACAGGAAAACGCTCATTATTTAACGACTTCTTCTTGACCATTGCAGCCAGCGACTACACATGGTGGAATAGCGCAGTGGTAACGCTCTGGCGCGGCCTCGTTGAGGTTAGGGGTTCAATGCCGCACATGAGCGAAACATTTTTCTCTTTTTTTTTGTTTCTCAGAAAAAAATACAACTTTAGGTGTCAAAAAAAGGAGTTTCAATTAAAGAGCAACACACATAGAAAAATAAGAAGGCGTGGGAAGTTACTCATCCGTCAAACTTTCGCCTTTTCCACTATTTCTAATTGGGTTCAAGTTTCATATATATATATATATATATATATATTTTGCTGATTCTCTCCAGCTCAGTTACCCGTGGAGACAAATTTTGTAGCCAAAAAATACAAAATGGATTTTTCGCTCAGACAAAAAATGAAGAAAAAAAAATCTATAAATGTATGAATAGGCTACTGATTGAGTCAGTGGCCTATTCACATAAAAAATGAGCAAAAAATGAGAAGAGAAATCTTTCGCGAGAGGTTTTTTTTTCTCGAAATTGCCTTAATTTGAACTAGGAGTACGGTAGTTGCTCTATTTTTAGATCCGGCCGAAAACACACATTTTTTCTCTGCACCTAATTTTATATACTTCAAGGGGACTAGGGCTCGTCGAGCTGGTTTCGCGGAAGATTGCAGTACCTAATTTCATTTAGTGCATTGTATTCAAATGGCACCTGTTGGGCACTTCCTAAGCCTAAGCCTTTGTAAAGAGAATGTCAAAGTTCCCGAACGACACACCGCATTTACACTACGCAGTGTTTTGAAGAAGGTTCACTAAAAATGAGGAAAAAAACGCTGAAAAATAATTGAATTCCTCTCGACTCATCCATTTTTTTTTTGCGAGACTAAGACTACGCTGATTGTTTTTGACGTTTTTTGGAGGGCAGAAAGAGGAAAAGGTCAAAAATGGGGCGGGGCGTCAAGGAAAACATTAGCAGTAGAGCGAACTTGCGAGAACTTGCAGGAGAGGAAGAAATATGCACTTCAGGATTTTCGATAACAATACAAATGTGCTTGACACATTTTCAAAGGCCTATAACTTTTTTCTGAGAAGTCTGTGGGACATTTGAATATCAGGAACATGATCAGGAGGGTCGATTTAGTATATACACATGTTCTTTGAGAGTGGCTCAGTAGTGAGAGAGTCTGCCTATAAGCCAGAAGGTGTCGGGTTCGAATCCGGCTTGGTGAACTTTTTTTTATTCGATGAAGAGCTTTGAACAAAAATTTGTGTACATACTAAATCGACCCTCCTGATCATGATCCTGTTGTCCAGTTTTGTCATAGAATCCTCAGAAAAATGTTATAAGCCTTCAAAGTCCCGTTTTATTGAGCATTTTGACCTCAAATTTACATCCACCGATAGCAAATTTATTGCACAATCGAACTTGTCGCCTTTTCAAAGGCCTATAACTTTTTTCTGAGAAGTCAGTGGGACATTTGAATATCAGGAACATGATCAGGAGGGTCGATTTAGTATATACACATGTCCTTTGTGAGTGGCTCAGTAGTGAGAGAGTCTGCCTATAAGCCAGAAGGTGTCGGGTTCGAACCCCGGCTGGGTGAACTTTTTTTTATTCGATGAAGAGCTTTGATGAAGGTTCGAAACTTAACAAAAATTTGTGTACATACTAAATCGACCCTCCTGATCATGATCCTGTTGTCCAGTTTTGTCATAGAATCCCGTTTTATTGAGCATTTTGACCTCAAATTTACATCCACCGATAGCAAATTTATTGCACAATCGAACTTGTCGCCTTTTCAAAGGTCTATAACTTTTTTCTGAGAAGTCAGTCGGACATTTGAATATCAGGAACATGATCAGAAGGGTCGATTTAGTATATACACATGTCCTTTGTGAGTGGCTCAGTAGTGAGAGAGTTTGTCTATAAGCCAGAAGGTGTTGGGTTCGAACCCCGGCTGGGTTATTTTTTTTTTTTTTTGATGGAAGAGGCGAAAAAACTGAAAAAGTGATTAGAAAAAAAAAAAAATTTTACACAGCCGGGATTCGAACCCCAATCTTCTGGCTGATAGGCAGAACAGGTCGCCACTGAGCCACTTAGACACCTCGTACATACATTCCAAAAAGAAGAACACCATCTTAAAACTTCACCAAAAAAGTCGTCGTTTCAGTTTCAAAGCAAAGAGAAAAACGCGAAGAAAAAACCCATGGGACTCCTAATGATGAGTAGATCATCATTGCCTTTCTTTTCTCCTTTTTTCTTTTTTCACCAAACAAAAAACTCAATTTTTCAAAAAAAAAACCTTCCAAAAATGTCTCGAATTTCATAAAACAAACATGACAACTATTAGGATTTCGTGAGCGAAACAAAATTGGTAGAGAATAGGAGGAAATTCCTCATTTATTTTACATATATTTTGGTCCTTCTGGATTTTTATGGTCACGCCCACTCACTTCTTCACTTATTCCACTGGTTGATTCACGGCAATGTTGCAAATAGTCGGCAATTTCGCGCTCAACGTTCAGCAATGTTAAATCGGTTTGCACGTGAGATGTGGTTGTGTTGGATGAGCTGAAAAAAAAAGAAAAATTTTCGCCGCCAACCGGGATCGAACCCGCGACCTTGCAATTCAAAATCAACGCGCCTGCCGGCTGCGCTAATCTCTCACATGTGCTATATCTCTCATTTTTCATAGATATTATCGCAGCGTTGCGAGAAAAAAAAACAGAGACTGCTACATGATTGATGATGAGGACTCCTTATTTACGAAAAAAGCCCCGAAAATTTTCGTCAAGGAAAAAATTGGAGAAATCGAATTTTTAATCCGATTTTATGGCCATTCTCGGGTGCAGAGACTGCGAAAAAATGTATTCTGGCGGCGAAAAATTGAAAAAAATTGATTTCTTGATTATGTCTGACCGGAAAGGATTTATTAGTAGTTGTGGAACGGAAGCACTAAAATTAGAGGATCTCTTGGTTTTGAGGATTTGAATTTTAATTGCGCCAAGAGATGAAAATTCAAAAAGGTTCGGTTTTTTGGCGGCAAAATTAAAAAATTCAAAACTTGGCGGGAACGTTTCAAATTTAAATGTTTCAGGTGCAATTTTCAAAACTTTTGGTTTTGGTGGGAAAACTTTATAATTCAAATTTTGGCGCCCATTTTTAATATTCAAAATTTGGCGGGAAAAATTCAAATTTCAACTTTTTAGGCTCAGTTTTTGAAGTTTTAGGTTTTGGTGGAAAAATTTTAAAATTCAAATTTTTCCGCCCAATTATCAAAGTTCAAAGTTTTGGCGGGAGAATGTCAAAATTCAAATTTTTTGCTCGTTTTCTTTTCAAACACAAGTTTTGGCGGGAATATTTCGGCACTCGAAATTTAAATTTTTGGCGGCAAAATTTAACAATTCAAATTTTGGCGCCCCATTTTTGAAAATTCAAAATTTGGCGGGAAAGCATCAAATTTCAACTTTTCAGGCGCAATTTTTAAAATTTAAACTTTGGCGCCCATTTTTAATATTTAAAATTTGGCGGGAAAAATTCAAATTTCAACTTTTTAGGCTCAGTTTTTGAAGTTTTGGGTTTTGGTGGAAAAATTTTAAAATTCAAATTTTTCCGCCCAATTATCAAAGTTCAAAGTTTTGGCGGGAAAATGTCAAAATTCAAATTTTTTGCTCGTTTTCTTTTCAAACACAAGTTTTGGCGGGAATATTTCGGCACTCGAAATTTAAATTTTTGGCGGCAAAATTTAACAATTCAAATTTTGGCGCCCCATTTTTGAAAATTCAAAATTTGGCGGGAAAGCATCAAATTTCAACTTTTCAGGCGCAATTTTCAAAATTCAAATTTTGGCGCCCATTTTTAATATTTAAAATTTGGCGGGAAAAATTCAAATTTCAACTTTTTAGGCTCAGTTTTCGAAGTTTTAGGTTTCGATGAGAATATTTTAAAATTTAAAATTATGGCGGGAAAAATTCAAATTTTGGCGCCCATTTTTAAAAGTTCAACTTTTTATGTACAATTTTGAAAATTTCTGGTTTTGGCGGGAAAAATTCAAATTTTGGCGCCCATTTTTAAAAGTTCAACTTTTTATGCGCAATTTTGAAAATTTCTGATTTTGGCGGGAAAATTTGAATATTCAAATTTTGCCTCCCCGTTTTTTTAAATTCAAAATTTGGCGGGAAAAATTCAAATTTCAACTTTTTAAGCGCAGTTTTTAAAGTTTTAGGTTTTGGCGGGAAAATTTGAATATTCAAAATTTTGCGCTCAATTGTTTAAATTCAAATTTTGCCGCCCAATTCTCAAAGTTCAACGTTTTGGCGGGAAAATTATAAAGTTCGAAATCTGGCGGGAAAATTGTTAAATTCTAATTTTCGCGCTCAATTTTTCAAGAATAGAATATTTAAAATTTGAAATTCACATTCTCGCACTCAATTTTTCGAAATTTACATTTTGAAGCAAAATCTATTGAATTTCAAAGTTTTGAAGGAACATGCGCATTTTCCAAAATTTGAAATTTGCATAAAACTACAGTACCCCTCCCTTACCTAGCCACACACGGTTCCTCGTCGTCTCGATCCTCCTCTTCTCCAATAGTACCCGAAATCGAAAAAGTGCCCTCCGAATCCGATTCGTCACCAAAAGTCAACTCTGAAAACACAAAAAATGATATTGCCGACCAAAAACGCTCATAAATTTTTAATCTCGGAAATTTGACACCACAATGTTTGAAGAAATTGGATATCAAAAAAGGTACCCATAAAACCATGTTTATATCTGTGTAATTCTCGAGGAAAAGAGAATTTGGAAAAAAAAACTCTATGCATTTAAAATTGCGTTAACTGAATTGTTGTGTGTTTTTTTTTCGCTTTTTGAAAAAAGCAGCGAAAAAAAAAAAGAAAAGAAAAACGAAAATTTTCTGAGAAAAATATGCACTTCCTATTGCTTCCAACCAAATTATGTTTTTTTTTTCTTCTCATTCTAGCTCAAAAACATTGGGGGACAAAGAGTATTTGGCCGAGTGGTTAACGTGTGTGTCTATGGGGCCGAGGGGTCTGGTTCGGTTCCCTCGTGCGAAAATGGAAAAAAAAAACATTGTCGCCTCAATGGGGAATCGAACCAGAGACTGTGCGTCGTCGTTCACTCCAAAGACACACTTGTTAACCAGTCGGCCATCTTGGCCACACTCATCATCATGGTGTACTTCTCTCGGAGAAGTTTGCTGGAATCAATGAGAATTGAGCGAAAGTTGTGCTCAGCTCGGGGAAAAAACGGCAAACGTGTCGCAAGGCTTTTTCCTTGTCGCAAGCTTGCGGCAGTTTGTCGCATACTTGCGACACATTTTTTCTGGCGCAAGGGTGTCGCAAGCCGTGCAGTAGTTTTGCTGCTAGATGTCGCAAAGCTTGCGACTATTGGCGCAAGAACACCGCAAGCCTTGCGACAGCCGAATGTCGCAAGTTTGCGACAAATTGTCGCAAGCTTGCCGATTTTTTCCCGAGAGATTGGCAAATTTCTGAAGCTCATAGTTCGACACGTGGATTTTGAACTCATTTCGTCGAATTTAAGCGATTTTAGACGTTAAAATTCAGACTTTCCGAAATTTTCATGTCAATTTTTAATTTTAATTCAAAAATTTGAACGTGAATTTGAAATGTTTTTTCAAATTCAAAATTTGAAACGTGGATTCATGAAGTCATGAAATCAAGAAAGTGGATTTCTGACTTAAAATTGTGACATTCAAAAATCGACACGTGGATTTCTAACAAATTTTTTTTAATTTTGAATGTTAAACGTGGATTTATGACGTCATACTTCTGAAGTTCAGAAATTACCACGTGGATTTGAAAAAAAACTTTTCTGTAATTCCAAAAATCAATACGTGTATAATATATTTCACGCCAAAGTGGATTTTGAACCCATTTTCCTCGAACTCAAAATTTGACACGTAGACTTATGACACTGATTTTATGACATTCAGAAATCGACACTTGAACTTATGAAGTTAAAAATTGAAGTGTAGATTTTTAATCCATTTCTGTCTGATTTCAAATCTGACACCTGAATTTATGACAAAAATTTGTGAAAATCCGAAAATTTCATGGCGATTTTAAACCCATTTTTTTCTAATTCAAAAATCGACACGTGGATTTTAGATGTTTCTGACATTCAAAAATCAATAAGTGGATTTGTGACGTCAAATTTATGTGACCTATGCTTCTCAAAAACTACAGTAACCCTCTCTTCTATCTCTCAAACACCTCCTACAGTAATCCATAGTAGACAAACAACTAACGAGTCGTCGACAAAAACTGATCCAAAACAATCGACGAAATATTGTCATCAAAATCGGCCAAATCTTCCGTCTGAGCGCTTCTGCAAAAAAAAAAAAATATGAATAAATTATTCACTTTTTTATTCTAATTTGGTATCCCCGCCAAAAAACAAAAAAACAAAACAAACCTCCTCGAAATTGTCGAAATTGATCGATAATCCACGTCATCGGGGGACCTAAAAACTCGTTTTTGGGAAAATTCGAAATGGACATGCTTAAAGGGACAGGGACAGGACAGGTTGAAACACCGGGCAACGACATGCGCGGAAAATTCAGGAACTCGAAAAATCGAACAAATTTATTGATTATTATTGATTATTCACGCAACGCACACGAGAAAAATTAAGAATTCAAGAAAAAACATTTAAAAAAAAGTGAAACCAGTTCTATTTCGCAAATCTTCGTGTGTTGCCCGGTGGATCAAAAAAAAAAAATGGGAGATCAAAAAAAAAAACATATACTGTACAATGAGAAATTATATATGTAGGGGAAGTCTTACATGGCGATTTGTTGATGGTGTTGTTGCACGTATTTCGGGTTGAGACGAGTGTTGGCACGTCCTGAAAGATAACATAGGTGAGAGAAAGAAAAAAAACTTTCGCCCCCACCGGGGATCGAACCCGCGGCCTCACACTTCATGGGGTATGCACCTCCCGGCTGCGCCAATCTCTCACTTCTCTCTTATCTCTCAATTTCCCTACACATCATCGCTAATTTCTGTGTTGCGTGTGCTTCTTCAAATTTAATTAAACTTTCTCCTTCCTCATCATTACCCCCAAAAGTTACGCACCACACACAAAACTTTGCTCTTTTCCCTCCTCGCCAACAAACAAAAAAAAAGCCAAAAAGAAAAACTTTGTTTTAGTACTATTCTAACGAGAAAAAAGTTCTATTGTCTGGAGCACTTTCTCGAAATAGCCTCTTTTGTCAAAACGAACCTGAGCATTTGAATGTGTTGTGCTCGACGTCGTCGTCGGAGATTTCGAGATGATCACCGTCGGCCATCGGACAACGTTTCGAGGAGGTGCTGGCGGGGTGGTTGTAGACGTGCGCAGAGATGTCGGGGCAGGAATCTGAAATGTTTAAAGGTACATAGGGTTTTATGAGAGTCGGGAAAACGTTTTTTGGGTGTTGGGTAGCACACACGTTGTCAAGTAGTGGCTGCTTGATGGGTCCTGTTCGCTGTCAAGCAATGGCTGCTTGAAAACACCTACGTTGTCAAGTAGTGGCTGCTTGACGGGTCCTGTTTCGCTGTCAAGCAACAGTTGCTTGTCAGAACATACGTCGTCAAGTAGTGGCTGCTTGATGAGTCCTGTTCGCTGTCAAGCAATGGTTGCTTGACAGAATTGACATTGTCAAGGGGTGGCTACTTGACCACTGATACGTTGGCAAGCAGAGAACTTCTTGGCTGAACATACGTTGTTAAGACATGGCTGCTTGACCGGCCCTGTTTCGCTGTCAAGCAACGGTTGCTTGTCAGAACATGCGTTGTCAAGCAAAGAGCTGCTTGGCAGAACACGTGTTGTCAATAAATGGATGCTTGACAGAGTAGCCATTGTCAAGCGATGGCTGCTTGAAAACACCTACGTTGCCAAGCAACGGCTACTTGGTCGGCCTTGTTTTGCTGTCAAGCAGTGGTTGCTTGGCAGAACATACGCTGTCAAGTAGTGGCTACTAGACAGATAATTAACCTTCAAGCAAATAGCTGCTTTGCAGAACATACGTTGTCAAGACATAGCTGATGGCTGCTTGACAGATTTGATATTGTCAAGGAGTGGCTACTTGACCGGTGATTGCTTGTCACAAGTCATGTTCGCTGTCAAGCAATGGTTGCTTGGCAGAACATACGTTGTCAAGCAAAGAGCTGTTTGACAGATCCAACATTGTCAAGCAATGACTGCTTGACAAGTCCCCGCTTGGCAGATCACCCCTCTCCAAAATGACCAAAAAAATGGAGGACCCACAAAAAAGTTCAATTTCCTCTTTGGTCTGTGTGTGTCAAAGATAATTTTGCATCTATTCAAGAGCCAATCAACTCTTTTTCTGCTCCCCTCTCCCAATATATTTTCACTACTACTAACTCGTTCGTTGCTTTTTGAGATGCGCTCGTTTTTTGCTCAAAATTGGTGCATCATTCTCATCGTCCTCATCATCATCATCGCCGTCCACATCCTCCTCATCATCATCCTCGTATCGTAGCTCGTCGAGCTCTTCCTCCTCCTCCTCTTCAAGATCCAACTCTTCACAACACCGATCATTAGCACCATGACCTCGACTCGCACACCTCTCCCCACTGATCGTCAGTGTTTCGAGCTTGTCCTCCAGATGCCCTTGACTTCCCCGTCCACTGTCAGCCGTCGTCGACGGCGATTTTCGCGAAGACACCTCGGCTTCTGATTTCGAAGATTTCTTGCCAAAGATTCTGAAAAAAAACGTCATTGAAGACTTGTCAAAAAAAAAAACGTTTCACTTTGTCGCTCAAAAATCATCTAGAGGGGGTCTCTTGAGATGTCGAAAAGAGATTTATTTTCGGTGCACTTTTTTTGGGTCTTGGGTCTTGGCACGTAAAATACTACTACTACTACAGTAATCCTAGGTCTATCCCCCCCTATGTTCCGGGTTCACATACTGCTTCTGACACATCTGAAATTGACACTCGATGATTTTCAGTCTACCCATCCATTTTTTCCCCTTTTCGAAAAACATCAGAGCTCAACAATTCCATTGGGGAGGCGTCCTACTTGAAGACACAAAAAAAAAAATTCATTTCGACACACACACGGAAAAGTTATGAGTGTTTTGGGGATTTATTTGGGAGGGGGGGCTGGGGTGCCACCGAAAAATTCATCAAAAACAAGTCTCCAGGGCCATTTCATTCTTCTTCTTCTTCTACTTGGAAGGAAGAAACAACAAAAAACAAGAATCTCACATTTCGACGAGCTCAGGTTACTTCCCCCCCCCCCTCCCCACTACAAACTCACTTATTTTTAATTTGCGCCGAGAAGCTGCCGGATTTCTTGGTGGTCGGCGAGCTCGCCTTGGTGACACCATTTGGTGGTGAGGCGGTGTCGGAGACGCGATGCGTACTTTCGCTGTCGGTTCGCGGACGTTGCTGTTGTTGGTGTTGCATGTCGAGGCCGCTGTCGGCGAGCGCGCGATTCTGTTGTCGCAGGCTTTGGAGGAGGCTCATGCGACGACGTCGTGGTGCGTAGAGGGTGTAGGCGCTCGCGTCGTCGCTCATCATATCGGCTGAAAGAATGGGAAATATGATGAGGTATACCTTTGGTGCCTGAGCCTGAGCCTGAGCCTGAGCCAAACTCACCAAACATATCCAAAAAAGAAAAAGATGAATCCTAAAAACG